>JABFOV010002646.1:0-19132 GCA_022817685.1 Aradophagus sp. ZL-2020 | reverse complement strand
TAGTATACATAGTCATGTCTCACCGCATACTACGAGATTAACAACTATCATTACTACCTCAGAATACTATAGCAGTACGAGACCTGATTTTTTTTGTTTTTTTTTGTATATGAAACCACAATATCAATACCCTAATTTTCACTATGACATATGTGGATTAAGATTTATTTGAAAGGAATTAATGCTTAAAATATTTTTTTTTTTTTTTTTTTTTTTTTTAACAGAAAACAAGAGGAGAGAAAATTGTACCATTTCAGACCTCTTCGAAAAACTCATTTCGAGTTTTGCAATATCTGTTCCAGAGCAAAGAAATTCAATTTTTGTTTTGGATTTCATTTGTATTAGGGCTAGAAACTGGACTTTTCTGACTTTATGTGAGACTTTGTTAACATTATACTCATTGTACAAGCATATGATGCAACATTTGTCTGTACTACAAGAATATCGTCAACTGTTTTATAGTGCAAAATATATATTGAATTTATAAATCATTCGCAAATAGATAGATTGTTACGGGTCATTAAAATATAGAAAAAGAAAAAATATATATAGTTCAGTAATCACCAGGAATACTAATAAATCGAAATAATATCGTATTTCGCAATCATCCGCTTCGGGAAATCGAACAATAATTGATTAAAATAATATCTTCGGACGAAAACGAATCGAGTATCGTGGTTTGAGTTGATAGAATTTAACAACCGTTCGTGGTTCGAGGGATGTTCTGTCGGCACCATGGCGAACCGGACCACGAAGTGAAAGTCTTCCTAATGACATCGAACGATATTCTCCAGGATACTTTCATTAAAGATATTGTTCCACCTTACACGGATTTCGTTATATGGCACCCTGTTTTTCATCTGGAAAGTACTAAAATTCTTGGGGCCGTAATCTCGAGCTGTTGTCATAAAAAAAGTGTCACTTAAGTGGAAAACAATTTCGGTGTTTATTCGTAACATAAATTTTTTATAAGTTACGCCCTGATACAAATGTTCAACACGCTTTATCGGGCACATTATTTCCATTATATAACATGCTTCAAGATTACTGTTAGACGGAATAACCATTTTTATTTCTCCTAATTATCGTTTCTTCTGCCAGTGCATCTTAAAATAAATGGAAAAAAAAATAAAAAGAGGTGCGTAAAAAGAGGAGAAGGAGAGAAGAAAGAATGACGAAAGTTTACAGTTTGCATTTTTGGTGCATACGTTTTATCTGAAAAAGAACACAGTAGAAGGAGAATATGTAAAAAGCATTTGGATGATAAGAAAACACAAACGCACGAGGGTATCGTAAGTGACAGTGGGCCCATAAAAGTTGCACTTCTTCCAAGTTTCTAAAAAATGGAGCAAGCGCGTTTGCCAGAAACAAACCAGCTGCCTTGTATTTATGATACTTGCGTAATAAAACATAATCGCGCGTATAACTAAAGTTTTCAAACTTGCTCGAGAGGTAAGGTCGTGCTATCAAATGTCAGGTATTTTTCTTATCGCGCAGACTAATGTTTCCATTTAAATGTTACTTTTACCACAACTTTTAGAAATATTCCGACGTTTGCGCTAAAAATCTTCTCCTTCTTCTTCTTCTTCTTCTTCCTGCCTCGTTCTTTCATTCTTACAAACTCTTTAACAAACAGGGGGTAATAAGGAAGAAATAAGGGGCAAAATTATAATAATTCAAACAACGATACTCTTCCAATCATATCAGTGTTATTCATGGGATACAATTTTTCATTCAAAAGTTCAACAGCTTCTTTTTCTCAGAGCCTTTTTTTCCTTTATACACACAACATTTCGCGAAATTTGACAATTAAAAAGTGGCTCATTTTTCAACGGGAGCATTCGTTTTTAGCGACCTTTTCATACAACAACAAAACTCGATGTAGCTTGACATCACTGTCACAATCTGCACATTGATTCATTATTTTGTTTCAAGCCCGCGTTATCGAGAAACGATATTTTACATGGAAAAATTTGAGAGGATCCCGGTGGCTCGATTTCCGGCTTAATAGGCCTGCTTGAGAGCACCAGTGTTTTTTAACATAGGAGCCAGCGCACAGGTTTTCTCGAAGGTTACGCCGCGCTTGTTATTATGGCACTACGGATATCGAATGTTCTTTTAGTTCTTGGTACATTACGGTGCGTCCAAGTCCCTCGGTCGCGCTCTTTCTTCTCTCAAATACGAGATCCACAGCCGAAGAAAACCAAGTGCCCGTACAATGCATTGGCACAAGCTACAGCGATCCGCCTACTTCCGGTTTATGAATGCACTCATCGTTCAGTTAACTATGCTTAGCAGTTGGCCTGAGTAAACGAAGAGACGTGTCCTTTCGTGGCATAGACTTTTTTTTCAGCTCTCCCCTTGTTACTATGAATTACGCATAGAATTTTTCGGCACATTTCGTCTCCCGAAACGTTATCATCCACGACGATCTTTTCGACGTAAAAATCAAAACAAAATTGTACAAAGAGATTAGCACCACTTCAAGTTTGTTTTTGTTAATACCATTATGTTAATATATAACAAATCGAACAAAAAGACTTGACGTATTTCGAGGGCAATGTTGATTTTCTCTCTACTGTCGAGAAGTGAAGTTATAAAGCTTGGTTAAACGAAAGTTGACAATATGTATTTAATTGAAAAACTTGAATCATTATTGATAATGACACTGAAATGTCAGTTTTGTTGCAATCACATGCACAATTGTATCGAGCCAGCTAAGCAAATTTCCATGATCTTTTAGTACTCCTTTCGATTCACATTGCCACTGTAAAACTAGTCACCTCTCCAAATACTTCCAAATATATTTGTAATGCTTCGTTGAAGTCAAATAAGATAATCGCTCAAACTCATTTCATGCCTGCTTTCTTACACCTGATCTCTTAAACGACGATCCAACGTAAAACGATAAACGTCCTTGAGCGAAAATTTTCGACTGAACAAATTACAAAAAGAATTCGCCTTGATTCGCGTTTAAAATCTGTTCGATCGAACGCCATTGTCTAATAACTACAAAGGGTGGTGATAAAAATGAACGAGGAAAGACAATGAAGGAGCGCTTTTCCTCGTTTCCGTGAATTCGAATTTCAATTTCGCCACTCCGTTTTTGCCATCGCCTCGTTAGTGTGCGCAAACGCGCTCTCCTTTTGCAGTAGTTTATTTGTCGATTCAACAACAGGTCTAATCAAACCAGTTCGGTCGGCGGCCGAACACTAAGACGGAGCCGAAACAAAAGTCAACCTAATCAATCTTTTGTTTCAAAGGATGCCTTTCAGATGCACAAAGCCTTGCATGAATAAGCACGTACGATCTCATTTATCAGCGTGTCGAATCCGCAAGTAGGGCTTTGCAGATAGCGTTCCTCGAAAGGGGTGGAGTCCGAAAAAATGCGTCTGCTACTTCTTTTTTTTCTACTTTTCTTCGACCACTTCGACTCATAACCGCATGAACAAATAGGTAAAAAATAGAGAACGTTTCTCGTGTACCTGGAATAATTAATTGGAACTGACACGAACTGGCCCGAAGGTGAGGTTTGAGGGTAACGAAGGGGTGTGGTTTAAATTGTAAAATAGCTTTTGGATCTAGTCAGCATAGATTGTGACTCCTAACTTCAACAGCCCTTTTATCCCATGTGTTGGTTTATTATTATTAAATGAATCGGTGCATCTCAAAGTCATATTATGACGAACAATAATTTTTTTTTTATTTTTTATTATTTATTATATGTTTAGATGAAAATTTACATTTGATAAGGGATAGAAAAACGCTATCCGAAACGTCATGTTTTGTGTTTGACTAGTTAAACGAATAAAATTATTCCACAAGAAAAATTTTTTGGAAAACTATAGTTCTTGTATATTATTTAGTCATTATTTATCATTGAATGTAGGCTTGTCAAAACTTCGAACAATTCATGAAGTATTTGAATAATTAGAAAATTTTAATTGTTCGAAAAACATTGGAAATAATACCAGATTAAATCAGCACGCAGGGTTTAACGTTACAGCGCATAATTAATGACATTAAGTGATATTTAAGTTAAATTGTACAATGAGAGGTGGAATATTTGAATTGTCATTCGCTTGATTCACAACGCGCAGGCCTTTAGGCAAATTCGTCATGAACGCTGACATAATGTGTTTATTTAATTGCATTTCATTAACATAATTGTACGCCGAGATTTCTTCATACATCGAACATACCGTGCATGCGTATTGCTACCGTCGAACCGGTTTCAATAAGATTGAGTTAATTAAGCACGCGTTAAAATAAATCGTTCACTTCAACGACAAAGACACGCAGATTGACGGAATTTCAATTTAACGTAATGTAATCACCATCAAACTCGTATATTACATACGAGATCTTGGCAACATTAAAAGTAGTGACACTTGATGAATAGTATCATCAATTACCAGTCCGTTGGAAGCAGGTCCTGCACCACGATCTTTTACGTTATGAAGCACGATACATTAGGTTTCTTTAACTTAACCAAGTAGAAGTTTCTCGTAACACGATTTTTCCCTCTCAACGATGACCTGTTTCTCTTACCGAAAAATTAACCACCCCTTCGTTTCATCCTGATTCGAATCTTTTTTTCTCCCGATCGTTACGCTATTTGCAAAATCGCTACCGGTTTTTGCTTGGCAATTGTTATGGATTACTCGAGACTGGTCATAGGCTAGTCCGATGATTATTCGAGTGCACTTAGGAAGATTCATTATAATTTGACAGACTGGAACGGAGGGCGAGTACCGCCAGTATTTGCTGTTCAACTTTTTTGAATGTTACATTTAAATCTCTCGACTCAACAATTCCAGCTAGGACAGACAAATTAGTAACGCGGATTGACATTAATGAAGCCAAGTGGCAAAGTTGTAAACAAACATGGTCAAAAGTTTCGTTATTACAATATAAATGTAAAATTCGAAAAGCATCGGGATAAAGCAGGGTATACAAAAATGAAGCGCGCAGTTGTTGATTCGAACGGGCACTTTTCAGCTCGACCGACATCCTCCGTTAAATCGCCGAATATTTTCTGAAAAGTGGAGGGGGGCGGGGGACTTTCACGCGCATGCGCGTTGAATCTCTTTACGCGTGCCTCTTTTATTGGTGCACCTGCTGACACGATCCCCTCCTTCATGGTCTGATGTACGGTGATTTAATATCCTTGTTACGATTGTTAAATGTCTGTTGCTTTGAAAAAGCGACGGCAATATAATATTTGGAAAAGTACTTAGTCATATGGGGTCACGAGGAGCATTATCTCAGTGCTTTAAATCACCGCCTTATTGTGTTGGGTGGATTGCGCAAGCGAAAGTTTTCGTTAAAAATTGCCAAGCCGATACACTTTTTACTTCTGCGCTTTATAATTTATCGCAAGTCAATTATGCGGGACCTTTTTTCATCCGCTTACTGCTCACTAATGACATCATTCCCTCGGGAAGCATTACACCGCATTGACTATTATAAGTTCATCATTAAGACGGACCTCGCGGGCTCCGAAGCGGAACGAATACATTTTTTTTCGTTCCATCGTGGCTGCACTGTTAACAACAATAGCGAGAAATTAATGATGATTATCCTGGCGCAAACATTATTAATATTTGCGTGGTTTTCATCGTACCGATCAGGTATCGGGCTTGATAAACGAACTAAAAACGAGTCAGAGGAAGTAGCAAAAAATAATAGATAAGATAATAAATGGATAAGGCAAAGAGGTCGAAGGTTCGCGAAGAGAAGACGGCAGGTGTTCCGGCTGCGATCGTTCTCTCACGTTTATTCGAGCACGTGCTTTATTGCTCCTTCTCCTCTGCACATCTCGGTGACTCCGGTGTTCGTCAATCAAAGAAGGAATCGTCTTTCTTTGCTCGATCTACCTTCCTCCTCTTCTTTCGCCCCGGTATTCCCCTTTTTCGGTTCTGAGATCACAATTTTGCGCTGAGACAAAGCCAGATACCTGGGACTTTTTTTCCTCGGGACTGGTCAGCGACGATTTGCATTCCGTCTCATTCGCATGCTCCGAACGATTCCTCGAAAATCTTGTCAGTCACTCGCCGACGATGAATTGAGCAAGTAACTCAATATTTCATTTCATGTTAATACGTTTTAGGTGTTTCGTCGGCGAAATTGGAAGTGAGTGAATACCTTCATGTATCACGCTGATGACTTTGCTGTTTTCCCAGGACCTTCGAACATATCTCGCGCTCGTCTTAGTCCGACACGTAGCGGATTTGGAAAAATGTGTGAATGAGAAGGGCGGTGCAGGAAGCGAATAAATGGTCTTGCGAGGAGTAAGAGGCGATGAAGCATCAGGAAGTTTACGGGATGATAATTACAGAACTCGCTTCCCGAATTATAGAACAATGTGACCTCGTCTGCTTTAGAATTATCGGTGAAATCAGGAAACTATGTTTGTAATAATATAATTAACAAAACAGTTACTAAAACAGTCCATAATCGCTAACAATTTAACGTAGTTTCACACTTCTTTTGTGATGCGAAATAAGCACAAATTCTTCAGTATACGAAATAAGCACAAAATTGTTCGTTTATTTCTTTTTTTTTTTTTTGTTTGTTTATTAAGAACAATGGTATAATGGTAGCAAATAATTAGTTTCAACCGATCCAAACTTTTTTTATGAAAAAGTGTTTTCTTAACATTAATGTATAATGAGTTACAGAATTTCCGATAATATTTTTTTTTTTTTTAGTGTTTCATACAACTTTTGGTATCACATATGCGATGTATATATTTAGCGGTGTGTCTTGTAATTTTTGCCATTCCATTTTCGTGACTACATTTGCTTAATGTCTAATATATTGACGGATGATTGTACATTTCTCATGCGAGAGAAAGGTCTGCGAGGCAAAGTCAAGATGATTAAGGAGCATCTGAATCATTCTTTTGATATTTTGGACGCTCAAAGGAATCGTCGCACTGATCAAAATGCCACTGGCAAGGCCAAGCCGTGATTTATGTTGAGCCTGCAATTATTTCTGCATTTCTTTTCGTCATTAGACCAATAGGTGAGCCGCGATTGAACACGCTTTCGCACCTAAAGGCGGTGCGGCAAAAAGAAAGGATTGCCGCGCGCGTATGAACTAACGAGTAGCAGCAATATCCCGTCGGTGCTGCTCTACTCTAAGACAATGATGAGACAGGTGGTATGTGCTCTTTCCTCTCTCACAATATTTGCATTTTTCTTTTCCCGACGATCGTTGCTACAGAAAAAAAATTGCGACGCGAGACGCGCAGGAATGCTCGGTAAGGCAAAACTGAAGAAAACACGAAGCTCGATTATGGTGCGGTGGTCAACCTCTCTCACAACAACTGTAATATTCATTGATGAATATCATGTATGTTTGTAAGCCATTGTGTTATCGAATATTTACAAATTATTGAAAATACATAAATTCTTTTCATTGATTGTCAATTTATTTGCACAATATTTAAAATATTGAAATGCCTACTAAAAATATTTTTGTCGGAGAAAATTGGTAATCATCAATCAACCTTTGAAAATATCTTTCGAAGCTTATCCTTTGAAAATAAAAAATGAATCTATCGAATCTAATAATGGAAATGTTGCTGGATAGGAAACAAATTTGAGACTCTCTATTACAATGTCAAAAATATTTCAAAAATTTAGAATTCATTCGCAAGTTTGTATTTATAGTTAATCAAATATGTGTTCGAATTTTTCTAGCTGTTTCAGCAAAACGCCAAGTTTTTCAGTCCGTTGTAATTATCACGACGATCATAAAAGGAAATGTTGATGTAATAAAAAGAAACGGAAAAAGGAAACAGATTTCTTGCCGTTGGAAACATTTGCGACAGTTGCCACCAAGTCGATTCAGCAAAGATGATCTTACGTATCTCCTCGTGCAAATTAACTTGGATTTACTTTACTTTCCTGACAAAAACCTCTGGAGATAGCCTCTTAAAAACCAATTTCAAATTCCACTAAGAGAGGCGTTACATTCAAATGTAACAACTTTTTCAAACAACCGCAGTCGCGAAGAAACGATTGATCGTTGTCAAAAGACTTTTTTCCTCAAAATTCATTAGATTTGACGACAATTCTTAATCAATCTTTAAGAGGTGCTTTATCCAATTTGCACATGATTAAGCATTTATTTGCAGACGATGTACAATTTGTCGCGTCGCAGACTTTGAAACAGTTTCAAATAGTATCGTGTTTATCCTCGTTTTATAATCAAGTCCTCTTAAGTTGAAGTTGAAATCAGCCGCTATCTTATACAGTAAGGTACACAGCAACAGAATTTGATGCTAAGAGTTGACTCTATCTTTCAGGATGCCTACGCAAATACTCAGACAATTCGGTCGACGCAAATCAATATTTGTGTTGGCTGGACGTGTTTCGGCCACAAACGACGACATCTTCGTAAGTCGTGTTTCATCGTCGCTGTCATGATAAAACCTATTTTTATTACATTCGTAAGACGATAACAAACAAAAAATCTATGCTAATGATTATGTCAGTTTCGTAAATCTGTGAAATCATATACGATTAAAGTATAAACTAAAACATTTAGAAGAAATCTCTTGATCTCAAGAATCTTTAACCAATTGAACAATCATTTTGAATAGTATTCATAATTATTACTATTTCATTTCAACGCCAACATATTTTTTCAAGTCTGAATTCGAACATCTTGACTTCAGATTCAATTACGTTGGAAGCAAAACAAAGGACAATCTCTCGAGACTGTTTTCTGACAATAGCATTTGCTTTTGTTAACTCGCTTTTCTAAGAATAAAATGGAAAACCTGAAGATGTAAGACGGTAATTAAATTGTAATTATAACACAACTAGTAGTTTATACGAAACAAAATATAATCACGTTTCAAAAAATAATGTCCACAATGATCGCATTGTTCATATCATCCAAAGCTTCCTTAATAAGATCTAAGTATTAATTAATGTAATGTAATGAAATAAATAAAAAAAGGTAAAAGTATAATATAACGTGACACGAGTGAAAAAAATGGAAATAAATGTAGAAAGACAAATAAATAAATAAAAGAAAATATGAATGAAGAAAGAATAACATGAGGATACGAGAAGTAAATAAAAAACGACGGTAATGAAGAGCTCAATAATTTCAATTTACCTTTAGATTCCGTCTTAAGTGTGGTCACACTTTGGATCGCTCTGACAAGTCTCCTATAACATGAGTTGCTTGGGGGCAGATTTCCTGGAGGACTCTTGCCTGTTCCTTCGTGACTGGACAATAACCATGAAGCGAACACCCTACGTACACCTTCATGCGCGCGACATTCTGACGCCTGTTAAGGTCTTTCTCTTGAAAGTACACTTTTTATCCGTTCAAACGTCAAAAGTTACCTCCAAAAAAAAATATTATTATAAATATAACACGTTTTATAGACATAACAATTTTATAGAGACAAATAACCTACTTGACCTGATACCATATTTGATGGTTACATTTATTAAAGATGGAGTTAATACCTAATACAGTTATAATCTAAACATTTCGTGTCTTCAGTGTGTCATGTTTTCGAACCACAACTCATTTGATTCAAGAAACTTCGTTTCAAGTGACTTTTTGCTTTTTTAACTAAATTTTTTTTTAGTCGATATTAAGAATGATTCTTTCTTGCAGTAAGTGAGTTTTGCTTTTTTTTAATCGAACGCTTTTTTAAAACTGTAACATGGATATTAAAGCATAAAATATATTTATTTCTTTTGCATTTATATTTTCACGAGAAGCTTCGCATATGAGCAGTCGGATTATTTTTATTTTTCATTTCAACATCACATGATTCTACATTTACAATTTATTAAGATCCAGTGCTATACGTGAAGCTTGTTTGCAAGAGGCCATCACCTGTGTTAGTATTGGAGCACTGAAACGCTAAGCCCAGCATGAGTTCGTATTATTTAGAGTCGCGACCGCACGCGAAAATCCCATGACATGGCTCCGAGTCGTTAGGAACTATTGAAAATCACCTCAAGTCACTGGCTTATTTTGTAGAGCTTATTTTGTTCGTGTTCGTTCAAAGAATTGCAATTTAAGTAACTTTTACTTGCACGTACTTTATTTTTTATTACCTATCAATGGAATGTCAGAGAAACTGCCATTCTATATGGCAGTTTCTTCTAATCTCAAATGTAAAAGAATCGTTTTGCGCAAAAATGTACATTTTGATAAAATCAAGGCTGAAATGAGTAAAAAATGAATCAATTTTGCGTATAAATTACTTTCTTTTCTTTGATATTTAAGATTGCAAAGGTTTTATTATAATATTTTAGCACGATTCCTCATAATTTTACATAAATAAAAAAAAATTGTTTGGCAAAGTTTCAAAAGTAAAGTAGATATAATTATCGAACAAATGTACAAACAGGTAATCTGCATTGTCGATTTCCGAACATAGATAATGATAAAAAAACTATGCAAACCAAAGTTCTCTTTACATATTTTATTTGCACTTGTTTGATATCACAATGTTCGCTCATCAATCTGCATTTTATTGTCTTTCGTTTTTATTTTTATAATTTTTTTCAACGACTGATTCACGTTTGAACCGCAGATTTCGTTTCAGACGACGCTGAAGCTCGATTACACAAACCAGCCACCCGCAAAAAATAAAGGATTGGGTGTTTATTCATCAAGTAAATTTTTGGAACTAGCCGCAGACGACGGTTCTGCATTGTGTTTAACCCTTGCTACCTCGTGGAACTGCTTCAGTTATTGCCACCTGTGTGCGAAAGAAGCGCGCTCGTTTGGACGAACGAGAAAGAGAGAGAGAGAGAGAGAGAGAGAGAGAGAGGGAGAGAGAGGGAGAGAGAGAGAGAGGGAGAGAGAGAGAGCTCGTGGCAGAGAAGAGCAGCGCACAATGACCGGTGCTTTCTATGCTAGCTAGGACCACCGACATAACGTCCATTCCGACGGGTAAACGCGTTTCGAATTGAACCGGCTCTGCGGCCGGGTTCAATTCATCTTACAATCTCATGATTCATGAGAAGGGTCGCGATTCAAAAATGATGCTGCCATGACAAAATGCGCTAATCTTTCTTGTCTCTGTAGATGTGAGTAAAAATGTTGATTATAACGCTTATTAATGATAATAGCAATAAAATAATGGCAATAGTAACTGACAGATACAAAATCTGCTTAACGCGTTTAAGAAACGTTCAAAACGTAACTACGAAACAAATGTTTTTAAAATTGTAAACAAAATGTCCGAGGGTAAGATTTTAGAAAAAAATGATGGAGTTACGACATCAAGCAGACGTTTAAAAAACTTTTCTTTTTCACTGCAGAAAATTTAGTGTCTGAACAAAGTTTTTAGATATCAAAATTGTCGTGTTTATTGAAAGACTTTGATTTTATGTTGACCTCGTTTACAGTATTTTCACTCTGTGATAGTTTGTGTATACGATACCCAGTATATTGATTACACGCGAGTAGTCGAGTCGTCTGCGTTTTGTCAGCTTGACGGAGCGACGACTCCTAGACTAGTCGAGAGTACACTTTTAGTTAGCCAACGTCTGATTAATTTGCGTCGCGCGTCATTTACAAATCCACCTGATCTGAAATGTTCAAGCAGCTGTAAATGACACTATAATTAAGATAACTAAGGTCAGTCCAAGTTGGCTCGCGCGGCACTCGTTTGTGCCGCTGCCAGACAGTCCTCGTCATTTAATACGATGCCAACATTTCGGCGGAGCTTATTCCGATCTCGATTGGGCGACGTGCTTTCGAAATTCCCAGAAGCCTCATCGATTTGGCCGCATTCAGTATCCATTGATTAAGCCGGCATTTTGGCGGGAGTAACAAAAGCTCACGTTCCCGAAATGTTTATGGAACGTCATGGATTCATTGAGCCGCAATTGCCCGTTGCTAGCAAAAAAAGGAAGGAAAGCCCGCAATCAAATTCGCAGAAATGCGTCTGAACCTAATATAGACTTTGTCGTTGATTAATAACAGTGCTCCTAATTTTTGACCACGTTAAACGGGGTCACACGCGGCCGAGCCGAAGAATGCAGTCACGGTGAGAAAATTGGACTAAATAAAGTTGCCAGCTCTGGCATCATGTCATTACGCATGCCACGGCACAGGGAATTCACTTACGCGATATATACAACGCTCGTTATTGAAATTAAGAAGCGTGTAATTGGGAGCTCGCGTCGCCTTAAACGGTCTGAGGAGGTGCGAAACGCGCCGTTCTGCCGACAGTCCGCGTGATTCCTGACGAGTCAGACGACGCAAGGTGCAAACTCCATATTTGGCGTGGCTTCGATAAATCTGCATCGATCGAAAACGCCAACGTCACTTCCCTTTCTCATAATCACTGTCAGGCCTAACTGCAATGTTTTAATTTTCATGCAATGTTTAACGGTTGTGTGAAAGTTCTCGCTCTTTTTCTTCAGACACATCTTGTTCGTTTTAACGAAATTCGTGTGTTGATGATAAACGTTATTATGACGCGAATATTTCTGCATCTCAATATACTTATTTAGTAAGCACTTTGATGTGGTCGTAAAATAATATTAAACTTGGGTACATAATGAAGAGAAAATTGTTTTGAAATAAAGTTACAGTTAATTTAAGTTTTGTCGACGTTAACGAAATTCACGTTAATGAATAAAGTTCTTTGTTCCACGAAAATAATAAATCAAGTAAATTAAACGAAATTTCGGTAGTGCTGCACTCCCGAATACATATAAGATCATTCCTCAAATTGAAACTTCTTCTCTGAAATTTTGTTAAAATTCACGGAATCGACGTAGCGAATTTAAATAAATTGTCGATGTTGTGCATCGAAAATACATTCGCACTTGAGAAACTCTTTGGAAACTGCAAAGTTTTGATAAACGATAATTGAATGAAAGTCAACGAATACTAAAAGTCCATGAAGTCGTATTCGGCAGTTAATCTGGCTCAACAATTCACACTTTAAGTTGCTGGAACTACAACATTTTGATGTATTTTTCCCGACCGGACAATTTCAATTGACTGTTTCATTTGGAATTTATTTAAAAGCTTGTTCTCGAGATTAATTATTTTAAAAGTAATTAAAATTATATTTCTGCTGTGAAATTTAATGGAGTTAAAATGATTTGATATAATCTTATATTATCAATCGATATAGGAATTAAGTTGTTTTTGTAAATATAATATGTAAAATTAAAGTAGACTGATTAACCTTGCTCACAATTAATATGCAATGTATTTTACATTACCCAAAACACAACGTACAAAAGATGTTTAATTCAATTATCTAGCCATGATTTCAAATTAATACCGTAATTAAAATTGTATCATTCGTAATCATGATAAACTGATAACTGGTATTTATTTTTTTACACAACAAGAACTACATAAAATTACCTGAATGATAAAGTGTCGATTCACGTGTTAAAATAAAGTTTACAAATAAAACATAATATAAGGTTGAAAATCAATTTCAATCGCACTTATTAATTGGGATTGTATGGAAAAGATTTATTGTTCATCAAAAACGTCATTCTTACAGTCTAATGTTCTTTTTTTTTATTTTTTTTTTTTTTTTAGACGAAGGGAAAACCATTAACTATTATATAATATCAATTATTTTCTATATAAATGTGTAATGATATCGACTAATATCAATAAAATTCATAATATCACAATAAAACTGTATATGATTATTTAATCGATCTCGGCGTCGTTGATATCGCTTGAGTTGTTGCGTATCGCGCGACAATGGAGGGGCTTATTGATTGTTTTGAGAAACCGAACGTTTGACGTTCGTATTGTACTCATTTTCGTACGTGTAAAGATACATGTTTTTTAAGAATATTTTATTACTCAATTCGGAATTCGAGAAATAACGTTTGTTGCGATTGATCTCCGATAATGTCTTTGACTTTTGATTCTCGCTCTCGTCGATTCTCGAATCACTTTTATGCGCATTACCGAGCATAGAATTCAGAGATAACAGTTTTCGCTGTCCATGCGTGTTTGCAGGATCTGCATTGCGTATACGTCTTATACGGTGTTTCGGAAGACCGGTTTCTGCCGTCGGTATTTCGTTATCCTCCATAGAATTGTTCGTAGACATGTTCGACGTCTTCTTGTCCGCCGTTGCATTAGTCGCCGAGACCGTGGCCGTGGTTGTCACTTTAGGCTGCGGCTGGTGCATCTTCGACGAGTTCAATACCGCCTCCATGATATGTTTTAAAAACGGATATATTTCGCTTATGGAAAAGGTCGTGCCATTTGCTAAGGCAATTTTGTCGATATTCATTTTGGCAATCAGTCCTTCGGTGGTGTTGCTTGACTCGTTCGCTTGCTCACTGTTCTCCATAGTATTTTTAACGAACTCATAAAATTCGTAAAAACCGGCGCTCTTATGCTTCTTCTTATTTTTCCCGGCTTTGCCTTTGCCCGAGTGGCCCTCCCTCTGCTTCCTCGAACCTTTCTTCAACTGCTTTTCGCTCCATTTCATCGATTTGTTGTAAAACCTCATAATTTTTTCGAATTCGCGCTTAAGTTTTGCGAACTCTCTTTGATTTTTCACCTCAAAGCCTTCACGATTCTTGCTGCTTTTCCGTGGCTCAGAAAGGTCTACGTGGAAAAAATTTTGGCTCATCGCTTTCAACAACTCATGCATGGTGATATTACTTGCTTTGTCAGCGTAACGCGAATCTATGCGCTGCAATTTTCGGTACACCACCTTTAAAAAGTCAATTAGTTTGTCATCCCACGACCTAGATTTGTTCGCGTGGTTATCATGCGAATGTTTGGTTCCGTTGTAGTCGCTGTAGTTCCCTTTAAGATCCTGATCACTTGAACGAAGAGGACCATGCGATAGTTTGTTGTGACTTTTGTCCATTTCCAGGATCAGCAGCTCCTTGCTGATCTTACGGAAGAAGTTGATGAATTTACGGTATGCCATCACGACAGTCTCATCATTGATAGTCGTATCATTGATAGATCTACGACGTCGGTTGAACCGAATTCTCGGATGTTGACCTAAAGTGCAGTTGGGCAATTCTTTCGGGCTCCACGAACCTCCGACACACGTGGCGCCTGGAGGCCCCTCGCTGAGGTAATAACCTTTGTCACAATCGTACATAATTTGCTTATTGTTTACGATCTTCTTCACGTAAGGTCGGTAATCATAAACCCCCATGTTACCTACAAGAAGAACCTTGCCATTTTTAACGTATCCCGGAAAAGGACAATAGAGTTCAACACAGTAGGGAATGTCGCCTATCCAGACACCGTAGCTACACTCGACGGAAAACGAGTTGTTCATCGGACCGCCTCCGACCAATTCAAAGCCGTCCTTGCACTGGAAAACTGCCTTCATGCCATGATTTGTCTTGGGCGCAATAACCATCCCATTCTTCGGCGGCTTTGGCATTTGCTTGCAACGCGCTGGCGAGCACGAGGGAACAATCGTCCAAGTGCCATTGTTACACATCACCGGGGTACTATTAGCTGCGAATTCATAATCTTGTACACACACCACTATTAAACGCTCCCCATGCTCGACGACGGTCGCGTTGTTTATGTTGTCGCGGTCGTGGCTGGCGACGATGATGTGGCCATTGTCGATCTGTGGAACAACACATGGCGCCAGACATTGGGGCAACGGGTGACGCCACTTGCCATCTATTTGACAAATCGATGAAGAATTGCCCTCCAGCTTCATGTGCTCGTTACAACGAAATATTATGCTGGCGCCCAACCCAGTTCCTGTAAACAAAAGACACAGTGCCCCCGATTCAGCTGCCGTCAAATTCATCACTATTGTTAACGAGTTACGTGCGAAGACAATTCGCGCTGCCGCGCGCTGCATCCATAAATTTACATCTACGCGATCCAATACAATGCTATTCGTTCGTGCGTGTCATTTGTTATACGCGGGATGAATAATTTGGGCGCGCTCAATTATCAAGTCTAAATTCATAACTCCAATTGAATTTATGAATCGTCGTACCTGCTTCGATATTTTCTATCCAGCCATTGTATAGGATACCCGGCGAGCCACAGTCGATTTCTTTGCACGTCGGCGTTTGTCCCGACCATCTTCTATCCGCCCCGCAACGTCTCGTTGCGTGGCCCACACGAGTGAAGCCGTGCTTACAATCATATGAAACTATGGAATTGTACGCTAATGATGTATAGAAAATGGTGCCGTTTGCTGGTTCTTCGGGTGACGGGCATGTAACTGATGCTACCTGTGAATAAACATAATTCGTTCGGCCAACAGATAAACTTCGAGGCATTACTTTGCTGTGGTCATTGTATTCAAATTGAATTTTAATTCAAGCAAGTGCTTTGCTATAGCCGCTGGCACACAATTCAATTTTACATGGAACTGAAGTGTCCCTTCAAGTAAAGTTATATTCTCACTATACTATATTTATTCACGAGGTAATTTGTTTTCGTGTAAAATTATAATATCTGTTATGAAAACTTGTTGCAAAAGCAGTATGATTATACAATAACTGTTGCTGGTTACTGAAACGTTTTAATTGCTCCAAAAAAGCAGTGTTCTCTTGTTTTTGATACCTTCTTCTACCAAAATAATAAGCTCACGATTATTATGGGCAAAAAAGTGACTACGTAAATGCAAATTGATGTTGTAATAATTCTAGTGATAAAAAGCATGTTGTGATCGTTAAATCGAAAAAATAAATAATTTAAATTTTTCGAATTATACCTGGACACATTGTGGCATTTCTTTGGGGTACCAAGTAGCATCTGCTAAACAAATTTTCTCCGAACGACCGACCAATTCATATCCCTCCGCGCAATGATAAGTTATGCGGCAATTGTAAGTATAACATTCACCTTAAACAGAAATTGTAAAATTTTTCACATCGTTGATCAAAAACACTTAATGAGTATTTACTTGGGTAAAAAATCGGACTTAATAAATTCAACAGGCCTGTTAAAATATAATTCACTTCTAGTTAAATTAACGTTGGAAAAGGTACATTTTAAATTTTGTTGTGACTAAATCGAATCGTATTGTGTTTGAAGAAACGTAACCGAATCAATCAGATTTGTTTGGATATAATTGAATGTGTTTGAGTTTTATTTGCTTTATTCGTATTATACTTCTTTTAGGGTGGAATTATGTACACGACTACGAGAAGTAAGCACTAATAAAATGTTATGAAAGTAATATAGATTGAATCAAGTTTCAGTCTGATATAAATTTTGACATTTCTCTGGACTGATTAGTTAGGAAACAAATAAAAGTCTAATTAGATCAATCTTTTCACCCCAGGTAACTACGCTCTACTTTTTGCGCCTACCAGTGTGTCTTCCGTTAGTAATTTCCGGCGGACTGCGACAACTTTTGGGTTCGCAATTCAAGTCAGGTCCAAACCACGTAGCTGAGCCATCCATCATCAAACACTTAGCCCTTTCAAAACTTGTGGTGACATGGTAACCATCTTCGCAGATATATTGCACTGTACTGTGCAAGTCGAAAGTTGTTTGTTCGGCGGAAGAGTTATATCTTGCATGCTTAACTTTCGGCGGTTCAGAACAGAAGGATTTTTGATCCTTTTTGCATATAGGCGTGAACCCAGACCAGTGACCATCGGCTCGACATATCCGTTCAGGTACCCCTACTAGATGACCCGCGTCGCACGTATAGGTCGCTTTGTCGCCAAAAAACTTCCCAGTTACCGTCAACGTTCCGTATTGAAACACATCAAGTTCGGGACACTCTCGCTCAGGTTTGATACACGACATCCCACAAATTCCATCGCAACGACATTTCTTCTTCTTGCTCTTACAATCCTCGTCGGTTGAACATTTTCTCAAACACTTTTGTCCAAGAATGTTCGCCTGAAGTTCGTTTCTAGGACAATCAGCCGATGGTGAATTGCGCGGATTTTTATAAATTCTGCTATCATCGTCTACTTCCGGTCTCGATAGATAACTTTCTTCGTTGTCATCGTCATCGTCATCGTCCCAATCATCATCATCATCGTCATCCTCATCCAACGATACTTGCTGTTGCAACTTCGACTCCGATAACATTATCATCGAGCACAAAATTAGAAAACAAAGTGTCAAACTCTTCCGCGGCTTCATGCTTCTTTCTTCGCTGTTAAACCACAGTGTTAACGCAAGTAGTGTTTCGCCAGATATAGTCGAAAGCCAGATATTTCACATGATTTAATTCGACTCGGTCGATACGACGGTATGATTTATTAAGTTTTTAATAGTCGCGAGATCTTAACATTTTTGTTACGATTTACGGTTGTTTAAAGCGTTAACGTGACAGTTTCGCTCGATCGTTACCGTCTCGTGTACGGTTTTTACCTACACTGCAGCCTGGAATCGCTGGAATATCGGGCATACGGGCGCAACCCGTCCTGCGCATCCGGGCTGTTCAATACATCCCCCAGCTTGCACAGCATCCAGTAGATGGCGAAAAATTATGATAATTTCGCAGAGAATTTTTCTACGAGGCCGTCAAAGTAAGATAAAATTTTATTTAATATGTCAATATCTTAAAACATTATCATCTTGCGTGTAACACGCTTATCGATTTAAAATTTATAAACGTATTTTTCTTTACGCCTGGATTGAGTGTTAAGCTTATTGATTTGAACAAGTCATTAAATTATAAGATGCACTTTTTAAATATATGTTTTTACAAAATTTTTCTTATTTAAGTTGGGTAAAATTAAAGAGAAACTTTGACTTTTTGTGTTGATAGTTTATTGAAATTTGTATTTAATATTTCTTAATTAAATTGTATTGTAATAGAAATTAATTACGTTTGAATTATTTTCCTGAAATTAACTAAATCATAACTCTTTCATATTTTTAAATCCAATGATAACCGGAAATAAAAATAAAGAGTTTATACGGTTTTATGACTACTTTTATTTGTAGATTAAAACAGTGTATTAGCAATCCGGCAAACTTTCAAATAACTCATTATAATATATTTCAATTTTTACGTTCTTTTGTACACACGCCGGACTGGCGTTTAATTTTAATTTATATGATAATTACTAGACTTAATAATTCTTTATGCAAAACTTATCAAGTTATCTTTTTTTTTTTTTTTTTTTGAAATTTTTTTTTTTAAAAAAAAAAAAAAGAAAACTGT
>JABFOV010002645.1:0-19133 GCA_022817685.1 Aradophagus sp. ZL-2020 | reverse complement strand
CTAGAAAAGGTGTAGTTTCTTGGTCGTACAATTTGATTGTTCTCAGAATATCACTAAGTCTGAGACAGAGAGTTGAAATATAGGACACAGAAAGTAGTGAAACATTTCTCGTCCAATGAGAAATTAAAACCACATTTTCCATGCTAGTTCGCATCAAAGATGGCAAGTAGATGGAATGGGGCGAGATCTGAGGGGGGGAGGGGGGGGGGGCGGCAAGCGATCGCGCCGATAAGCGGCGCTACAATGCAGGAAGTCCGCGGATACGAGTGTTTCGTTTTAGAGGATCAACATCGTTGGCGGCGACCGCGCAAAGCGCACCCCTCACGCACGCGGTATCGCGTCCCAAACGACCGATGAGATCATCGATGCCGATAAGATAGCGCCGAGACACCGGCGGAGCCGCATACGTGGCGTATATGGAGCGACGGCATTGCGCGCCTTATACGCGCTGATGGACTCGACTGTTCTCAAACCGAACCGCACCGGGCTTATTTATAAACATTCGGTTACCCCCTGTTGATTGTATTAGGTCGGAGGTCAGAGGTCAAGTCGAATTGGTTCTGCTTTGAACTATGATGGGTGACCGATTTTTGATGAAATTTATTCCATTCTCTTCTCACGAAAAATACCTTTATTCTTAACTTTTTTTATTCTCAATATTTTTTTAATTTCTTTCTTAATTTGCAATGAAAAAGTGTAGTTCTTGAATTGACGACGTCAAGCTGTTGTTTGGAAATTGGTGATGAGAAAGTTGATTTATAAATTAACGATGAAAAACAGCATGTCGAAATTCTTCTTGCAAAATTAGGAATGAAAGACCTCGTTTTTTGAATTTGCAATGAAAAACGCCTTTTATTCAATTGGCGATGAAAGACCTCGTTTCGGAATTGGGATTGATAGAAGCATCACCTGAATTGGCTTTGGAAAATATCAAATCCCAAGTTGTCATTTGTATTTTTGTATTTTTGACTTTGAAAAATCCTTATTTTAAATTAACAATCAAGAACACATCTTTCCGAATTCGCAATAAAAAATCCTATTCTCAAATTAAAAAAAAACCCTTGGTCGTTTTCGAATTGGCAATAAATAACCACGATTCTCAAATTTGCATTAAAAACTTCTCACTACAAAATTAACTATGAAGAACACATAATTTTAAATTTGCAACAAAAACGACCATTTATGAATTGGCAATGAAAGATTCCACTCCGAAATTGGGATGAAAAAACCCCACGGCCAAATTGACAATAAAAAATATCCATTCTCAAATCAGCAGTAAAGAACCCCCATGATCAATTTTGCAATAAAAAACCTCTTTCCCAATTTATGTATAAAAAGGAATAGGGGCTTTTCATTGCTGATTCAAAAATGTAGATTTTTCACTGCATGTTTGAGAATTTTGGTTTTCTGAGTTTTGAGTTCAACTTAATGCATAACAAGTACATTTACAACATATATGCCACATATATACAACCATATATGGTTGCATACACAAATTTATATATTGTTTATACAACATATATGATCAAATTTATGTATCATACAAAATAAGTACATATGGTATATGTGGGACACATATGCAACCATATATGGCTACATACATAAATTTATATATTGTTTGTACTACGTGTGATTGCATTTATATATCATTTATGACAAACACGTATGATTTATATGTGTCACATATACCCCATACATGCAACCATATATGATTCCATACACAAATTTATATGTCTTCAAACAACTAGCTGCATTTATATGACATATATGACAAGTACATGTATATATGTCCCACATATGCCACAAATAGATTCACATATCCATGTGCGTGAAGTTGGCCACGTGACAAGTTGCCACGAGTTTTGGATTTCGAGTTGCAAATGTCAGAAATTAATATTTTGTTTTTGGTTACCCTTGGAAAGATTGATTTGATTCAAAAGGATACTTGTTGTGGAAAAATCAAGATATTACATATATGTAAACAAGCACTTGTAAACAATGGTAAAAAAAATGACCTCTGTTCTTTCTTTGTTTATATCCAATGTTTACATTTCGTCCGTCCTCTTTTATTTTTCGTTTCCATTTGAATTAAAGAATCAATTTCTGAGAATTTAGTTATTGATGTTTAGTTGTTGTCATTTGTTGTGGGGAAATCAAGAAATAACATATGTAAACAAGCACTTGTAAACAATGGTAAAAAGAATGACCTATATTTTTTTTCTTTGTTTACATCCAATGTTTACATTTCGTCCGTCCTCTTTTATTTTTATTTCCATTTGAATTAAAGGATCGATTTCAGAGAATTTGTTTATGTTTACACTTTTAACTCGAATTTTTCTGCAATTCCAAAACTTGTGGCATTTTGTCACGTGACAAACTTCGCACACATACAATATAGAGTATTTCAAACAATCGGTCACTTTTTCGTGAAATCTCAACAAGTTAGCACTTTAAATTTGTATCCCTGTCCATCATCATTTAATTTTTCTTTCTTTCATTTTTTAGTTTTTATTACTGAATAGTGTGCAATAATTTTCAACAAACATAAAGTGTCCGTACTGTCTTCTTTGCAGCGTCAAAAGAAAAGTCCATTTTTCCTCCAGCAGCCTAGACGTGCATTTATCATCGCGACGAATCGAGGTGTTTTCGCTCGAACGGTGAATTGTTCCGACGCACCGACAGATGTGGAAATTCATGGTTGTTTAATCCAACTAATGGCTGGCGCGCGCTTCCCCGCCATTATCGACGGACCGTCCACCGGCGCAACAATAAATTCGTAACGAACGCCGCCAGGCAAGCGGCCCCGTCACACGGCTGCAATCACTGTTAATCGCTTATCCGTAATTCACATTTCGCCACGCGAAAAAAAAGTCCCATGATTTATCGTCAGATATTATCGTCGCGCGGTGTCATTGCCGGATGACCCGTCGGGGCGCTTGCGCAACGCCAGCGAGCCATCCGAGTAAACGGCGAGCGACCATCGACAGGCCTCAGATGCCTCTTCCTTTGTCACGCATTTCGCGTACGCTTCATGAAGACTTCACCTCGACAGCGAAATCGCACTATCTTTGTTTGAATATCAACTTTTCAATGGGACGATGTTTTCGTTCCACGACTAGAAGCTTGTGCATTATTAATGGAGGGGGGGGGGGGCGTATGAAGCTCATGATTTCGTTTTTTGAAAAACTTTGATGACATATTTGAAGTACATATATGTAATTGGGATTTGTTTGACGTACATATGAATATTTCATGTTTGATTGAAGTATTTGTATGTGATTCAGGTTCAGTTAAAGTATATTTCATATATACTTTATATTTAATGAAGTCTACTTATGTACTTTGTGTTATCACGAGGTCCATGTATGTACTTCATTTTTGTTTGATGTACTTCATATTATTTTAAAGTCCATATATGTACGTCAAATTTGTTTGAAGTCCATATTGTACTTTAAATTTGTTTAAAGTTCATATATGTACTTCAAATCTGTACGAAGTTCATATATGTACGTCAAATTTATTTGAAGTCCTTATGTGTACATATTGGAAAAGGGAAGTTTTAATGATGAATCTTTGAATGAAGTATAAACTTCATTACTTGTCTTCATATCATTTAAAAGCTGATAATAAATTTAATAAAAATGGTTACATGTTCATATATTTTAACATTTACATATTTTTCATGTGAACAAATTCCCTTCAGTCGTACTTCGTAAAAATGTAGTACACATCTGAAATCCAGATAACATAAACTATCCTCAAAATCATTCCATAAAATATACTACTAATGACCGAAATTTTCAGGTGTCGTCTGGCGTTATGACATAGCGATTGACGTACTTCGTAATTTTCGTACATCTCATGGAAAACAGGGAAACGTGTTTACGAATTTTTAATTTCCAGTAAATATTGAAAACATAGACGTATTCTTAGTTGAATCCGACTTATATCATCATCGGCTGTGGCAGCTCTCAAAATAACTCACAACACGGCACGATCGTAAATAATCATTTCTCCCGGCAGCGAAGGCGCAGACAGCAACATCGAACATTCCGCGGATGCCTAATCGAAGATGCGCGTAACAAACTCGATAAGATATTCCCGGGTACACATAATGGAACGCTGTTGTGGATAGCGCGGAAGGGACGGCCGAGGTACGAACGAGGGAGATGGACTGATAAACAAAGAAGGAATCGGTGGGATCGTTCGATCTGCGGACGCAAATCGCAGGTGCCGATGCGGGACAGGGTCGACGAAACGTTGCCGAGGGTCAAGTGTGAAGTTTGCGTCAAAAGAGCGGTACCGGTGTTTTCATTTCAAGAACTTAAAAATATTAATAAACGGCAAAGGTCACGTGTGTATACTCGTGGGTTGTAAAAAGTATGAAAGAGTATGAAGAAGAAGAATAACAAGAAGAAGAAAAAGAAGAAGTAGGAAAAAAGAGTACAAAAAGAATAAAAGAAAGTAACAATTTAGAGTACGAAAAAGAAGTAGAAGAAATAAGAAGAAACAGTAAAAAGTATGAAGGAGTATGAAGAAGAATTAGAAGAAGAAAAAAGAAACCGTAAAAATATGAAGGAGTATGAAGAAGAAGAAAAAGATGAAGTAGGAAAAAGAAGTACAAAAAGAAGAAGTAACAATTTAAAGTACGAAGAAGAAGAAGAAATAAGAAACAGTATAAAGTATTAACAAGTAGAGTGACGTATGGAGAAGTATAAAAACGAAGAACAAGAAGAAGCAGTGCAGAGTATGAAGAGGTAGTGTGAAGTTTGAAGAATTAAAATGGGGAGCACTTTAGCGAAAGTCAAAGGTGCAGTACAGAGGAAAAATGTAAGTACAATGTGAAGAGCATAAATAATACATGATAAATAATAGTGCAAAGTTAAATTAATAAACGAAGTACGATTGAAGTACGTGAAGTACGAACAAATTTCACGAGTAAGTCAGCATATAATATAAAGCGCGACAATTATCATTACAGCGTAAAGCTTCTAAAGTTTCAAAGAATACAATCTAAATATAATGCATGAAGTACGAACAATAAACATCGCAGACGGTCTGTAAACTAAAGAAGATCTTACATACGAAGTCATGAATAAGAAATTTATAAAGTGAGGTGAAATAAGACATATATAGACGTTTGGTAAAAAACTTTTCAAAAAAACATGCATGAAGTTTGCATGAACTACAATGACAATACGCCCGCAAGCACAGAGGCTATAATAATATATGAAGTACAAAGTTATATATTCAGGTACTTCTAAAGTAGCATTTACATCAACTACTTGCATGTACTTCTTTTCAGAAGTACACGCAAGAACATAATGATCATACCCATTAAAAATGCATGAAGTACACGATAAACTTCTGCCAAAAACAATCTATATTCATCATAAAAGCCAATATTTCCATATTTAGACTAAATTAAAAAAAAAGGTAAAAAATGAAGTTTTTCTTTGATTAAAGTACAAAAGCGAAGTATTAATTTGTCCGGTTGTGTTGAACGATGGGACCCAAAACTTGGCACAAAAAATTCCGAAACGAGGAAGTCGAATTCCGGGCCCGTGGATCCGGCGCGGTTAATGACGGGGAATTGGTGAGGCGAAAGGAAATAGATGGCGTGGCGGTTGTAGGCGGCTACCGCTACTGGGTCAAGCGCGAGCGCTCAAGGGCACGGGAACCTCGTTGTTAGCCTGCGAAGCGTGAAACGGCTTGGGAGAATCTTCGCCTCCCGGTGAGGCCCATTCTGATGTCAGCCTGGGCCCGTCAGTAATTCCACCAAACCGTCTTGGCGTGACTATTTGTTTTCCGCGATCGATCGCGCGGCGTGGGCAATTTGTTTATTATATCGGCGACTGTATTTCATGCGGACTTCCCGCGGAAATCAATCTTCCGCGGAATCGAAGTTCGCGGAAGCACGTACGCCATTTGTTCCGCGGGATTATCCCGCCTTTCTCGCGAGCTAGAGCCGGAGGTGCAAGTCGGAAAAAAAACAGTCATTTAACGTCACTAGTCTGAAGATCATGGTGGATTATTGTTTTGCAAACGCTGATATTTATAAAAGGATTTTTACGAAAATTAATAGATTGTTTTAAAATAAATGCGAATCGAATGTTTACGATGAGATAATAATTATGATGGAAAAACCGTAGCATTTGTCATGTGATGAACTGAAAAAAAATATAGAAAAATGGACTTTTTTATTTATATGCGCAACGTCACAATATATATATGTATATATCAAATGCATTCCAATACAAGATTTTATATTCGCAGTTGTAGGTTTTTTTTACTCGTATTAAACACAAAGTTTTATATATAGAATATTATTTACTAATTATCCTAAATTAATCTTTCCTAATTCAAACCTCAATTACCCAATTCCTCTATACTTCAAAACTTAAGACCCGAACCTACCCGAATCTCCGAAGTGTCCTCAAACCTTATCAACGGTCAAGTCTAACCTCAAAATCACCCACCCCCACCATCCCCCAAACTCACTCACTCACAAAGACGTTTAATTACCCCTAATTAACGCACAAAAGTGGTCAAACCAAGTGGACCGAACCGGCAATTAACGACGCGCCTGGACGCTTTCCAGGATCCTGGAGCCTGGGACTGGGCCGGGACAAAACTGAAAAAACGAAAAAACCGACCATACCGGCCGAGCAAAAGTGTCGGGGCAAAGAAGCGTCGGCAACGAAACCGTTTGACCCGAGGCCAATGCATATTTATCGAATAAAAAGCTGCTAAGTAAGGTTGAAGCCGGGCTACACCGCGCTACGTCCAGACGACGCGGGGGCCGCGGGGAGCCCGGGACGTGGTGATGCCGGGGGGTGGGGGGCGCGGGAGGGGAAGACGCGGCGGAGTGGAGAGCTGGATTCTTCAAAGCTGGTGCTAGTGGGGGCGTGCGATAGTTCAAGTCGTGAGCGGGCAGCCCCGCCCGACACGACCGCGGAGTATCTCCGTTCTGACCCCCGCTGACTCGTACGAATCGCGGGGGGGAGGGGGGCGCACTACCAGGATTCCCCGCGCTCCCCCCCCCCCTCCCGGCATCGCCGGGAGCTGCTATCTCGCGCGAGACCCATTGCCAAGGGCACCGTGGGTGGGGGTATCAAAGTCGGGGCCCGAAGGGGGAGGAGGCACCGCGGCAGTGATAAGTGTGGGAAGGGCAGGTTGCATAAGGCCCGATATTATGCAAGTCTGAATGCGTTAGGAGTTGAGTCCGATTACATGCAGGTACACGCAGAAGACGAGGCTAGTCTCGAGGGAAATTTCGCTGCAAGAACGTTGAACTCAAATGGGAGGGGTGGATTGTGGGGTTCGGGTATCGGGGAGTTTTGGTGACACGGTGATGTTTGAGGGATGGTGGGTTGGTGTCACTGGAATGGTACCGAGTAATGTTTCAGTTGTTGTTTTCAATTGTTGTTGTTTTTTATTAAGACCTTAAAGTACAATTTGAATGTAATGGTAATTTGAATTTTTTTGCAACTGATCATATCTATTGTAATTAAAAAAAAAAAAACAGTTGAATCATTAAAGGAAAACGTAAACCGAAGTATTAAACAATTTATTTTCGATTATGCTGCAACACATTTGGGCCTTTATTTTGTTTTTTAATGAAAACAATTTATTTATTTATTAAATTTAAATTTAGGTCACTTTGGGTTTATTTGTTGAAGTTTTGAATAAAATTTTTTTATAAGTTGAAGTAGAAGAAAAGTATAAAAATAATTTTAGATGTTAAGTAATATTAAAAATGGAAGGAAGATTTAAAACTGATATTATTCAGTTTATTACAATTAAAGTAGTAATTCACATTTTTAACGTTATTTGCAGTTTTCATTGTACACACTAAAAACGATTTGGAAGTAAATCACAAGCAAAACTTAATTAAAATTGAATCCTTAGATAAAGTACTAATTTTAAGCAGATTATTAATATGACTTTTAAACTCCTAAATGGTGCTTGATTGCATCGGTAAATGATGAAGAAAAATGTAATAAGGAAATAAAATTATCAATTATTTAACTTCAGAAGGATGCAATTTTTTCAATGCATTCTACACGTTCCAGTTTTAAATTTTTACCTTTTAACGCAGTAGAAAAAAGTAAGTTTTTAACGGAGTGCAAGTTTCCAACGTTTATTTGATGAATGAAAATTAATTATATATAATTTCGAAACATATATTGTAATCAAAAATAAAAAAATTATACTCTCAGACATTGAAATATTCAAGTCTCTTCTTGTCAAATTATTCAATCATAAAAGACTATTATTTTTACGAAGAAAATTATATTAACTTTTATTTTCGTCTACTTTTAAACGTTGGAAACTTCAAAAACAGGTTTCCATGTATTTTTTATCTTAAGATTCAATAAAAAATTAATATTCTGAAATTTCAACAAACATTATATGCATCAACTTGCATTACTTAGCTCATCTTAATTTTCACACTGCAAAAAAATTGCACTAAGACTAACATGAACCTAAAATCCCTCCCCTTTCAATTTCAAATTTACCCTAAAAGCTGCATAATTATAGATACATTATATATGTACAGATGTATAGAAATATAGATACATTATATATGTATATAATCCCTACAATCTACATAATATATAACAACCTGACTCTCATCTTGATTCACGAAAAAAAAAAAAAGAAAAATCCCCATAAAACAACTTTCGACACCTCGGTCAAAAAGCGGCGCACCTGTCCCAACCTTGAACTCCCTCCCAATCATAATCCCGCGATAATAACCAACAAGCATTAACAGTCGGGAGCGAATATTAAGCCAAATGGCGCGTCGGCGAATTGTTCTCGTTTGCCACTTCCGCAATCAGAGCCGCCAATTGCACCGCGGTTCCCACGATAAAACGTATCTACACGGTTCATTGGCCTTTCGTCCACCGTTCGGTATCGGACAACGCGATCGAAGATGAAGCGAAACGTCGGGCTCTTGTCAAAATTCGATCGGACAAGATCGCATCCGGCCCAGATTACTCTCGGTCTTCTTCAGTGGGCCCTTCCCCCCTCCCCCTCCTGGATTCACCGTCACTCTTTGGGCTTGCCTCGAAGGTCTCTCGTTCTATCGCGCGAGTACCAAGGTGGGGAGGGGGAGGGAGGGGGGCTCGGGACGGGCGTACAAGAGTACGCGGGCCAAGAAGGTCACAAGGGCTAAGGCACTTCTCACGCCCCCGCCATGTTGCCGAGGAGCACCCCACTTAGACGAGGCGTACATACTTTAACGCGGCCGATTAGTACACGTGCTTAATTGCCGTTAAGTTGAACGTTGGGGATCGATCGCCGTCTTCTGGGCAATACACCACCCTCCCCCCTCCCCGGGTGCCCTAACTTCGGGTTCGGAAGAAGAGCGAAAAAAAGGTCGACCTTCTTTGACGACCACGGAGGCGCGATCTGCTTTTAATTACACGCTCCGGATCGCACGCACGGTCAGGTGTCTTCCAGTTTGAATTTGGGACTGGAGAATTGACGGAAGTTCTTGATTAGGATGGGGAAAGGGGCAGATTTGGAGGGGGTATGTCGTAGGGGTGGTTTTTAATTTATGCGAAAATGCACAGGGATGAGATATTTGTGGAGAACAAAGTTATGACCATTACCATTGGGGAAAATGTACATAGTACCATTGTAATATATAAATATATATTGTTGTAAAGAAAGAAAAAACTTTGGAGGGTTCATGTTGTAAGGGTTGCTTTGAATTCGTGCAAAAATGATCGAAAATAAATTATTTGAAGAGAACAAAATTTTTATGCATTAATATGATAAGAAAAATGTAAATAACGTCGTTACAATAAACATAGATATACATTATTGTAATGACTTTAAAATATCTGTAGCCTTTGCAATATATATAGATATATATCTACAATTTTAATGACCATTAAATAACCTTCAATTCAGATTAAAAAATAAATCATTCTTCTTCATTTTTCGATCCAATATTATACTTTTTAACACCAAAAATTCTTTACAAGCTTCGTCACAATTTCGCCCACTCGAACGTTTGCATTCTAGCTCTGAAAACAAAGAAAGCAACTCAAAACATTAACACAACATTTTCATACGAAGTTTACGAAAACTTTTACCAAAAAATGCATAAAAGGAAGATGCAAAAAAAGTTAAAAAGAATGAAAAACGATTCTACGCAAATTTCACGTCGAAATAATTAAAATTCAAACTCAGTCCCGCCCCGTTCGACCTTTCAAGGTCGACTCATTAGAATTTCAACCGGGAATCCGTAATGAGGAACGTGAAGTAATCTCCATTGGAATCGATAACGTTGCCTCGATAGTTTCGATCGTTTAACTCGGGCCACTTTGTGAAACAAGTGTCATATACTCCGAAATACTTGGAGCCGGGGAACCTGCGAAGCCACGCAAGCAGATGCACAAATTGGAATGTCAATTAAGAAGCGCGCGCGCATTCTCGTGGCGCATGAGTGTGAAATATCTGAATGCGCTGATTCGACGCTCGATACTCATAATCGTTGAATTTAAATATCATCGGCCAGAAGCAGACAGTGTATATTGAACGGCGCTGGCTTATCGGTTTTTGCGATTCGATTAGTCGCAGGCTTATGACTTGGTATGCCTATGTTGGTCATAAAGTTCGCGTGTGTATGAACTTTGCAAATGAACTTCGGAAATGCCTTTACTACGCGCCAAGTATGTTTGAAAGTTCGCGCCAATTTTTTATATCATTGTTCCGTTCCGTGGGACTTCTGGCAAAATATGAAATTTACAAAAATTTACAAAAAGTTTACAAAAAAAAAGTATATGAACTTTGCCAAAGTATTCAAACCGAAATCTTCACTGTAATTCGCTAATTCCAACCTCAAACAACTCGGCCAAACAATTGCATCAAATCGACAAAATCTTCTTTCCGACTTGTCCGAACAATCCGACAAACTTCAATCTTGAGCGGAACTTTATTTCCCGAGCTAATAGCAGTTCGTTCGACTCTTATATTAATTTGCTGGAATAAATCTCCCGGCAATTGCAATGCATCTTGGTCGTTTCAATAGGCTTATCGCAGTCGCGGAGCTCGGTGATTATTGCCGCGCTTCTCAAGATTGATCGCCACGCGTAACAGTTAACCGCGCACCGTTGGCAACAATGCTCAACCTGCACGGATTAATAACGATTTTAACGTATCGCATAATTTACATTTGTCTGCTCGGGAGGGTGGGGGCCGGACCCCATCCCTTCCGGAAGCTCGTGAGATTAATGTTGGCGATTTCGTATATAATGATCAACAAGTTGGTCGTTTTCGTATTGGTGCACGTGCCACGTTAAGAATTTCGTGTTTCACGATTTTTAACTAGTTGTAGGAGTGGGGGTTTAGTCCCCACTTTTTCGGAATGTAGTGGTGGATGCAAATTGTGTAAATAATGATCCTCGAATTAATTATTTAATTACATTATATTTGTATTGTAATGTCGCGTTAACTGTTTTCGCATATTTTTACAATTTCCATTCAAGTAGTTGCAAAGGGAGGGAGGGGGGGTTAAGTCCACATTCTTTTAGAACATTACGTCGTTAAAAATGACAATGTTATAAATAATTCTTCAATATAACATTGATTTGAGCTGTATCCGTATTAATGCACAAAAATAGAGATTTTCACGTTTTGTCCAATTTTTATTTAAAGTAGTTGCAGAAGTGGGGGTTCCATCCCTACTTCTCTAAAATACCGTGTGGTTAAGAATGATAGATCTGCATATAACAATACGCAAATCGGTCGTTTACCTACATTTCGTCTGAATTACTGCGTCCTATCGATAATTTCCGTATTTTGCATTATTTTCATTCAGCTAGTTGAAGGAGTTATTAACTGATATTATTTAGTATTATAGTGCCATAATGAAAATTGTCGTATATTTTACTACTTCCATTTAACAAATAGCAAATCTAGGGATCATTCCTCCCTACTTTTCCAAAATCTTGCGTGATTGAAGACCGTAATTTTGCACACTTAAATACTGCAAAAAATAAGTGTTGCTAAAATCCTTCATCAATTATACATTTTCTTGCAAAATCGAATGTAAACAAAGAATGATTAGAGGTCATTCTTTTTATTATTGTCTACAAGTGCTTCTTTACACATGTAATATTTTGATTTTTCCACAAAAAATATCGTTTTGAATCAAAACAATATTTTCAAGGGTAACTAAAAGAGACAAAAACAAAATATTAATCTCTGACATTTGCAACTCGAAATCCAAAACTCGTGGCCAACTTCACGCGCATCTATACAACTGTATTTCACAATTTCTGTTTAGTCAAGCGGGGGAGGGGACCACCCCCTACTCTTTTCGTACCCCACGTGATTAATAACGACAATTTCGCACACGGTGATCAACAAGTCGACCGCTTGCGTACATTGTGTGCGTGTCATTGCGCGTCCCGCGATCCGCAGTCTCGCGTCTAATGTCCGATGCTATCTGCGGACCCCGCTGCTACTCGTATTACCGTGGCGAGCATTGCTCCACCTTGCGATCGTTAGGCCGGTCGATAGGCAGCCACATTTATTTGCCGCCGGTGAACATTTACACCGTCCCGCGGCGATATTCGAGTATCTCGCTAATGTCATCTCGGACGGTGCCGCGGCCTTTCCTCGGGCTAAGCCTCGCGAGAAACCTTCGGCCCCTTCCTTCAAGCCTCGCCTTCCTCGCTTGCGATCCCCCTTTTGCGATTTCGGCTCGCCGAGTTTATCGGCGCTTTTCACCGCTTGTCCAAACAAAATCACGCGTTTCAAATCACTTCGGCCTACAAGTTTATGTATGTGACTATATATGATTCACTTGTGTGTCATATATGTGTCATATATACATGGTATGTTTAACGCAACCATTTAGGTTGCATGTATGCTACATATATAACATATTTTTAACAAATGCGGAATATATGTATCATGTATGTCATGTATGTTACATGTGTAAAATATGTTTTTCGTATAGGGAATATATGTATCATATAAGTCATATATGTTAAATGCAACTATTTATGTTACATGTATGCTACATATATAACATATGTTTAACGTATACGGAATATATATAATATGTATCGTGTATGCCATATATGTGTTATATGTGTATTATATATGTTAAATGCAACAACATATATATCGCACTGTTATGTATGGAAAAATATAAGTAACTCTTATGCAACATATAAGTTTTCGAGAAATAAATATGCTGCATTTATGTCTTATATGTAACATATATGTTCGATATATTGAGCAGATGGGTTTTTTATACATATAATTGTATTCTAAACATAATAAAAATAATATTATGAAAATAATCCACTTGTTTTAAATGAATTTTTTTGAAAATGTTTTGATCCAAACTGATACGTTTAAATAATCTACCAAACTCAAAACACTTCATTAAAAAAAAAAAAAAAATCTCCATCCGATCATTAAATATTTGCCACAAAATTGATTTTATATTTCAATCTCATCAAGCCCCATTGTTATACTAAAATTTCCCGTACGTAAAAACGAATGAAAACTTTTTTCCTTTCGTTATCACCGTCGCTCAAGATTTTCACTTCGTTTTTCGCGCCAACAAAGTGACCGTTAAACGAACGTGAATGAATTTAAGTAACGATCGCACCCGAGATAGGCCGGGACTGAAATGAGATGCGCGAATGACCGCTTATCGGAAAATGCCAATCGGCTGTGTGCGCGATCGCGAGCGACGTCGCGCGTGACGCAATCGAATTCGAGCAAAATCCGTACGGTAATGCGCCTGCGCCGCGTCGCCGCGAGCGACTCGCCGACCGGAAAGACGGCGCCTTTTAAAGTCGACTCATTACCCAACTGGAATCGTAACGTAACGAACAGCCTCGTTTGCCACGAAACGCGAATTGCCGATTATTGGGCTTGACCATTTCGCGGGAAATTTGAACGAATAAATTTTTTTTACACATATAATTGCTTGTAAAAAGATCATACAATAAAATAACATTGAAACAATGCAACAAATTTCTCTCTTTTTATTTATTATTATTATTATTATTATTATTATTATTATTATTATTATTATTATTATTATTATTATTATTACAATTATTATTATTATTATTTACATTTAAATAAATAAATTTTTATTCGCGAATTGCATTTTTTTAAATTTTCAATACAATTTTTCCTAGCGAATTTTTCCTATTTCTTTGTAATAAAATGATTTACGTGAATGAAACTGTTCATAAATTTAAAAACGAATCGAAATGATTTAATTCAAATAATAGAATTTTACGAGACCATTTAACATGTTAATCTATACGAAAAATCAATATCGTTATTCGACAAATTTATGTCGGACAAAACTACTGAAATTAATTTAAATTGCTCGGCTTCCGTGCCGTGAATTCATATCTATCGCAACGTTCAAATTACTCGCATTTTTGCGACAACTTATTTGCGACTTTGAATCCACCGCCTTTCTCCGGCACGCACTATTTTCTTATTAACTCCGATATTTATTACAAATACGCACGCGAGTTATGACACGCGGTTCGTTCGATCAACTTTCAATTAAAGCGACCGCATTTAATTAAAACAACAAATTGAGTTTTATCAATGTCAATATCAATATCAGTATTAACCGGCCTATCGGTCGCGGCTATCTGGTTCGCTGCGTTAATAACACGCTATTGAAATAGCGCGATTAAGCCGTATCCTGTCATACTAGTTTCAGTCGCTTACAATAAGAAAAATGACACGTCGCGGCCGTTCATTTTCTGTTAAACAGCTCAAGGAAATTTGACTTTTTTTTATTTATTGAATTTTTTGAATTTTGAATTTCCCGCCAATTGTTGTAAAATTAATATCGAAAATTAAAACATTCGGCTGTGTATGTTAAAGTGATTTCCGACTGTTTGAATTTCCCGCTAAAGCTTTCGAAACAAATTTAAATTTCTCGCCTGACTTTTGTTTGTAAAATTTCGTAAATTTCAATTTTCCGCTGAAGTTTGCGAAAAAACTTTTAACAGTCAAAATTCTCGCCCGAATTTTTTCGCAAAATTTCGTACGTTTGATTTTCACGTCAAAAATTTTGATATTGATAATGATATTCTCCGAATTCACTTCCAAAATTTCGGATTTCCCGCGGCAGTGATAATTAAAAAAATGATTTCCAAACATTTGTATCTGCCCCGCTAGATTTCAAAGTGAATTTCGTACATTTTAATGTTCCGCCACAATTTTCGCCGCGAATTTCAGTCGTTTAAACAATGCAACGCAATTAAAAATATTATTTAATAACGCGCGAATATAATTAAAAACAAAAAATTGCTCAATCACGACAGAACCGACATGAAACATTTTCCCTCGGCTTTCTATGATCATAAATAAGTTTGGCGAGCCACTTCCTCGTATGATAACAATCCAAATCAATTACCCAGAATGACTTGAATCGAACAGTGACTGCGAAGCGCAAAATTAGAAAGCCGATTATACTTGTAAAAATTTGCATTTTCGTGCAAATCATCGTAACCAAGTGTCGGGGCATTTCTCGGATAAAAGTTTCGGAGTGGTGGGGAGCGGAGGGGGAAAGGGAAAAAGGAGTATAACGGATAATTCTTTGGGAGTTGTTTCGCTTGCGCTCTCCCAGCGTCTGATTGTCTTTGATGAATTGTGCCGTTTCTCGAACCGCGGAAGCATTAATCTTGATAATGCGCAGCCATATTAACGCGGAAGGGCGTTTGCCTGAGAAAATGATAAAATGTTTGTTTTGTCTTGCGCTTCGCGCTTCTTAACCAGCCGCTGATTTTAATTGCGCGCCCGATTCTCGGCAGAAAAACGATCCGCTCGGAACAAGCGTTCCCTTTTTTTTGGCCCGATTAATGCCGGCGCGTCGAGTCGTGAGAATTCGACTCGAGTTCAAGCGTTAAATGTTATTGTGAGTGGAAACGCACGCGCGTTTCTCGTTCTGGGAAGAACCGAAGGAATTCGACGAAATTCGAAAATCACAGTGGCAAACGTGATAGTCATTTTTCAGGCCAATTTTACGGGCTTTAATTAATGACGTTTGCTTGGAAAACTTTTCGATTATTTCAAATTATTTCGTAATTTGTTGCGAGTCATTATTTTGGGTATAAAAACTGACAATTATAAAAATAAATCGTATTCTACATTGTAAAAATGTGTTTTAAATTTGTTCTGGAAATTTCGTTCAATTTGAAAATCGCGCGACGACCTATTACGTTACTTGTTTTACTTTTAAACCTAAAAATAACATAAAAAATTGCTGAATCTTATTGTTTCATACTGATTTACCGTTTAATCGGAAAACATTCAACGACGGGAACATCATTTGCATCTTTGTTCAAACATGTATCAAATGATTTCAAACGTAAATCGTAACGTAATAACTCGAGGCGGGCTTTTTGAAATTTTCAAATTCAGCGTAAACTGCAACAGCATTTACGATCGCGTTCTCGCAGTTCAAAATTTCTTTTTACGTTTCCTGAACTCAGTTTCAATGCTCGAAGACCCTATCGCGCAGTTTTACATACTCTATCTAAAAAATTAACTTTTTCATTCGAAGCTTCCTAATGAAACGCTGCTAAAACTTGTTCGCAACCTAAACTTGACATTTCACCCCAACATCCACTTGACCTGCGATCGTACCATAAGGCTGCCAATGCCGTTAAATATTGCAGTCAAAACGCCAACGAGGCGAGGTGACGTTCGCCTTTTCGAAACTGGGCTAACATTAGGGGCAATTTTTGCGCGCAGCCTATTCTCTATCACAATGCACAAATAAACACGCAAGGGTTAATAACACGTCTCGGGACGGGACCAGCGACAGATAGGTATGATTGCATTCGATGAATCCGACAATCGGTCTGCAGGGGTATACCTGTATCCAGGATAATTACAGGCTTGCCGCAAAATGGTAAAGGCACTGAAATTACACGCTTCCATCCGCCATAAAGCATTGCTTCCGAGGGAAGCAGCGGTTTTCAAGCGCGCACGCAAAACGATGCGGCGGACCAAGCGTTAAAATACTCGATTTCTTTATCCGAGCCTCCGGACGAAATCATAACGCGTCAAACGCTTCAATGTTGCCTCGTTTATACGTTCATTATGAGCGAATAAAATTTTTTTTTTTTATTTTTGAACTAAAATTAAAAAATGTGCGTGAAGTTGGCCACGTGGCCAGTTGTCTCGAGTTTTGGATTTCGAATGGCAAACGTCAGAGAATATATTGTTTTTAGTTTTTAGTTTACCCTAGAAAATATTGTTTTGGTTCAAAAGGATATTTGTTGAGGGAAAATCAAGATATTACATTTGTAAACACGCACTTGTAAAGAATAATAAAAAGAATGACCTCTATTGTTTCTTTGTTTACATCCGATGTTTACATTTCGTCCGTCCTCTTTTATTTTTCGTTTCCATTTGAATTGAAGGATCAATTTCTAAGAATTTAGTTGTTGATGTTTGGTTGTTGATATTTGTAGTGGGAAAATCAAGACATTACATACGTAAACAAGCCCTTGTAAACAATAATAAAAAGAATGACCTCTATTCTTTCTTTGTTTATACCTGATGTTTACATTTCGTCCGTCCTCTTTTATTTTTCGTTTTCATTTGATTGAAAGGATCAATTTCTGAGAATTTAGTAACGTTTATACTTTTTCCTTCAATTCTAAAACTTGTGGATTTTTGACACGTGGCAAACTTCGCACACATTCAATTATTTTCGTTCATCTATCGTTAATATGTCCTATATATGGTGCAAATATTGCGGATTATATCTGTATTCATGATATAAAATAAAACCTGAATACTTTCCCTGTTAATATTTTATGAATTTCATTTTATTGGCAGGTGACTGAATGTTGTGAAAATATGTGTACCATGTATGGACCACATATGAGTGTTATTTGATTTATACAAAATTAATATTCGTTAAGCTTCTTTTTTTTCTTTTTATTAAGATTAATCTTCTTGAAATATTTTATCTTGTTTTAATAGAATCATTTGAGCTTTTTTTTCTATCTTCAAAATATCTTTTCATTTTACGTGATTCCGGCTTATATATAGAAATATCTCTCACGAACGAAAATATATTTTGAAATATATATATTATGCGTTAGATTTAGCCAGAAAAAATATAAATGTATTATATTTTAATTATATATTTATATATTGTTCATAAAATTCGTATATCTTTGTGTATATTTGTTTTATATTTGCCGACATACATTCATAAAATATATGTGATATATATGAAATGACTAATTTCTTACCGCAGATATAAATTTGTTCGATAATTATATATTAAATTTTATTTTTAATTAAATTATATATTAAAATATATTAGTTTCCTTAAAAATGTAACATTTTTTTATATAATTTGTCGAACTGATAGTCATATACTCAGAGAAATTTTACGTTTATTAATGATTTCATAAACATTTAATTTAAAGTGTTCCATATTAGTTTCGGAGGATGAAGAATAACTGATATTAAGTAAAAATGAATGTTAATTATTCTACTACAAAGAAGTAAACTTGTACTCGGTAGTTTTAAAATTGATCAAAAATTACTACATAAAAAGATGTAATAACAGTTTTCTGTATCGCTAATTTTTTTAAGCAGTGGTCCAAACCTGATATTGAACATGATGACATTTCATCAATTTTTCCCTCAGTGTAATATACTTTATCAAATTGTATCCTCATATATACTATACATACATGAATTATATATGGTATATATGGACTATACTGATTATTATATATATCATATATACAATATCAGAGTGGCCAGTTTGATCTGGAAAAAAAGATGGATTTATACATATTGCATCTATCTATCTCTTTTTTTCCAGGCAAAATTGACCACCCTGTATATAGACCATGTGTACCAAATGTATACCATATATACCGTATATCATATAAGTCATGTATGTATCATATATACCGTACATACCATACATATACCATCTATACCTTATATAGCACAGATGCCATATATATATACTATATACATACCATAATACCGTATGAATCATATATGCCATATGAGTCATCCACAATTTGCCTAACAGTCAACTTGCCTAAACCGTGTTAAGTATATCTATATAC
>JABFOV010002644.1:0-19136 GCA_022817685.1 Aradophagus sp. ZL-2020 | reverse complement strand
GTGTCACATGCAGGATGTATATATCAGTGTACTGTGTTCATTGTTTCTTGTGTTCTTGCATTGTTTTTTTTTTTTACTTGTACCGCCGCCCCCGAGCTCTACCCACTTCCTTTTGTCCGCCGCGTCAAGTTTGTTTTAGGGGACGGGTTTTCCTTTTTTTTCTTTTTTTATTTCAATTTTTTTTTTTTTTACATATCATGGTTACATGTTTGGTGTATTGAATTATATTGAAATCTACATTAATTGCATTATTGTTAAAAGTAAGAAAAACTTATTATGTATGAATATATATATTACATTATAATGTATAATTGTAAAAAATACTATTTTCATAATAGAAATAAAAAAAACATACATTGAAAAATTTCGTTTGTGTGTTAAAAGTAAAATATTGAAATAAAATTACATTCTGTGCAACGTTAATGTAAAATGCTTTGAAGCAATCATAACTTACATGATTTTATCTTTCATTTATTTGTTAATAAGGTTGCTACTTTAGGTTTAATCAAATATCGTTACTTGCTTGTACATTTTCATTTTCATACATATACCTATAAAATGTATTCAAAATCATAAAACACTCTGTAAATGATAAATACTTAATGTAATAATATATTTTGTAAATTTAATTTTTAAGAAGATTACATTAGCTATGTTGTGCCACATTACCATCCAAAATTAGTAAAAGTCTTCTCACAAACGTTTCATAAAGTCGAATCCTGTATACAAAAGTTTTCCTTTCTTTTAACCAACTTATATTACTTGTGCATATTTAAAAATATGTAGAAAAGTTGATGGATGAAGAAAAAAAATGTTGAAAAGTATTTTTTTCTTAATTTTTACCATTGGCTAATGTAAACATTATTGACTAACGTAAAATTATAATATTAATCCATAATTACCCAATGATAATTTTTTTTTCTATGTATAAACATATTCTAAATTAAATTATTAAAGTTAAATAATTAATATGATAATAACTATGTCATAACAAAATGCATAAAAAATTACCTAGACATTCTCCATTTGGCATTTAAAGAAGAGGAGTCCATGGACGAAATTTTCATTTCAGGATGAATCAGTTGTGACTCCTGCTCAAACATGTCATTTAAGGGCTTTCGTTGAACTTCTGAAAATGAAACTTAGATATAAATTTCAATTAATTGCGTCCATTAAACTTGTGTTGGTTTTCATTCCGTTATCCTAATTAATATAATTATATTTTATTATACAATTATAAAACACTCTTACTGAGAATTAATTTGTAATTATTATAATTCGCGACTGAAAACCATTACTTTGTTCTTTATTCTATATTTTGTCACTTTTATGATTATTATTATTATTTACTTGCTTTGTCTGTAACTAGGACACTTTTCTCATATTAATATTGAAAGAAATTTTTGAAAAATAATTATACAGGTATAAAAAAATTTCTAAGATTTTTTTATCAGGGTTATGTTGGAGCTAGAGCTGTTTTTAAATCATATTATTATAATACTTATCTCATAAAATTATATGTATGTTTTAAACATATTACTTCAATATATATGTATATATATTTAGATTATTTTTTTTTTTAGATTTATAGATAGATATATATATCTATCTATAATATTTTCTTTATTTTTTGTAATAATAGAGGATACATTTTTATACCAAATTTTATTAAAAACCAACCTTTTCTTTGTTGTGCCGTCATTGGTTCCCGACGTTCACGATCGTGATAAGACTTCGTTAGGTCATCCCTCTCTCTGCGGAATTCAACATCCCTGCTTGAACTCTCTGCGAGTTTCTCCGCATTACTAAGAGGGGAAGGTATGTCATTATACTGATCTACATACCTATTAAATTCGAAAAAATAAGGAAAGAATTAAAACGCTTCTGTAGCCAAAACACATCTATTGGCATATGGCGAAGCGCTTGCTCCAGCTGAGCATTAATTTAAAAAAGGAAGAAACAAATAGACAATCAAAAGAATAAACGAACGTAACCAAAATACCATCAATGGTGCAATTGAGAAAATTGCGTGCAGTACGATTGTTATTATTAAATTTATGTATTAGCATATGACCATGTACCATTAAATGGCCAGTGCATTAGAGTAACAAAGATAGATAATACATTTTGAATGTATGGTTATGCAGTTGTGCTTTTACCATGTATATATGCATATACAGGGTGTCTTATTTAAAGTGTTACAAATTAATGGATTGGAAACTGGCTCATCGAACGAAAAAAATGTTTTTTGTCTGATGTGTACTTATCAATAAATTAATTTGTAACACTTTAAATTAGATACACTGTACATAAAAAATTTAAAAAAAAAAGTTATTTAGTTGCTAAAGACCAGTGATGGTAAAAGATACAAATCATAAGAGATTAGTAATTACCTGCGAAGAACTGCCGTCTCTTTTTCAACTTTAGCGTAATAAGCATTCAATTTAGACTCAAGTTGCTCCAGATCGGGCAATGAAGTACTTTTCAAAGCATCAAAGTCACGTTCTGATTTATCTTTATTCTTACGCTTCTTGCGCTCTTCCTTCTTTTTCTTCTTGCGACTTTTCTTTTCTCCCTTCTCCTTCTCCTTTACTTTCTTCTCTTTCTTCTTCTTCTTCTTGGTTTTTTCACTGCCAGAATGCTTCTTTTCTTTTTCACGCTTCCATCTTTCGGCTTCAGCTAAAAACTTGCGGACCTAAAAATGTATACCAATTAACAATGAAGTTTTGCAGTGAATTATGAACACATGGAAAATAAAATTCGTTTGAAATTGTGAACAAACCTTGCCCTCGTAATCTGAATCATCTTTAGTTTGGTCCAAAAATTTCAGTACCTTCATTTCATGGTCATCGATTTTACTTGCAGTGTACGGCATCGCCGGGTTAAGATCATGCGACGTGGTGGCAGCTGGTGGATTATTATACTGTGCCATACGCTTGCTCAGAGGCGATAATGAACCACGATGATCTTTCTTGTGCTTACGCTTGCGACTACTAGGCGAGCGCGAGGCCGAGCGCGAACTGCCCGAGGATGATGAGCTGCTGGACTCGCTGCTCGATGAGCTGGACGAGCCACTTGACGATGAACTGGAGCTTGAGCTCCAACGCTGTCGTTTTTTCGAGCGTGACTTGCGCTCCTTTTTGCGTTTTTTCTCCTTTTTCGAGTCCCCGCCAGCAACCGCGCTGTCACTTTCGGTAAAATTCTTGAACGACTCGATTGGGTTAATAGACGTCGTTGATGGCAAATTCAATACCTTGGTCTTTATAAACTCAATGGAACTACGCGCCTCTTCATGGTAGGGGACAATCGATAGGCATTGTTCGTAAGCCTTTTGCGCCTCTTCATACTTCTTATCATCTTCATAGCTGCGTCCCAGCGCCACCAAAGTTTCCGCCATGTACTTGCGTGCGTTTGCGTGGGTTGGATTCAATTTTAATGCTGTCTCAAAATCATCAATTGCCTTTTTGAAGTTACCTGAATTCGCATACCTGAAGTGATAAATGAAGATTGATATTATCAATATAACATTCTGTTTGACAATATATAATATGATGTTAATATGTAGTGTATAAACAATTTGTTTTACTTACAAAGCTCCACGAGCGACTAATCCTTCAACATTGCGTGGGTCAACGGTGAGCGCTTTATTCAAACACTGGAATGCTTCCGAGTGTCGACCTGCTTTGAAATGCTCAATACCTTCAGCAACACTTCTAAAAGCCCACTTACTGGCTTGCGTTTGGCGTAGCTCCGTTGAATATTCATTTTGTGGAAATCTTTCTCTAAATTGACAGTAATAGTATATCATTTTCCATTCTACTAACACTACATTTATAAAATAAATTTATTTTGTTAAGTTTTTATCCATTATAAAATTAATACTTTATTGTGTCGATAAAATAAAGTTATTTTACTATGCCTCGAAAGAAATGAAGATAACTTGTGTCATTTTGAAAACAGGTTGTCAGTTTTGTCCTCAAACAGGGAATTCAGGCCATTGTGAATTACCTTATCCTGTTATTTTTTTTTCTTTTTAATAATCTGCACTTACCCAATTGAAATTTATTATGAAAATTAACTATCATAAACAAATAATATGAGTGAGCTTGATTTTTTTATGCGATTTATATTTACTGGTAAAATCAGTAAATAAAATTTGTTATTTCTCAAAATAATCCTGAAAAACAGTATGTAGTAAATACAGGCTTGAATCTCCTTAGGAACATATAACTGTTAACCCGAACTCCCCATTTCCTCATGACACAACTAATTTCAAACAAATGCCAAAATATGTCTCGGGGAAAGCATCCTAAACAAAACCTGAAAGTAAAAGAAAACAGATAAGCATAAGAGATAAAGCTTGACAAGTGTTCTCACCTCAGTCCAACCATGTTCGAATAATTCTCCTGCCCAAGACCCATCAAATCAGCGAGATATTTAATGTTGTTGGGATTATTGAATCCAGTGCTATTTTCCATGATTGTTTCATAACTTTGTCCTTTGTTGTCCATAGCTTTCCTACGTCATACGAAGAAGACAATGATCGTTAATCAAGCGTGTCATCGTTGCAATAACCGTCTTCTTTTTCTGTCGTTTAAAATCCAATTTCCCTTTGTATTCTGAGCAACCAACTTTTACCGAACCAGGGCTACCGCGTTAACAATCAAACTTGAGATTCTGTACGTCCTATAACGCCTTTTTGATATCAACGTGCTTCGTCACTGTGTTTAAGTGCCTGGATACATCAAATAAACAAATCAACACATCGCAACAATTATAACACATCCTCCATTATTCTCGTGACTAACTTCTGAGTCCTGTTTAATCCTTGCAGTTGACTTCTTTAGGGTCGAACGATACCATCTATAATAGGTCCACAAAGCACACACAGAGTGCAGCGACGTGAATCCCTGTCTGTAGAGTTAACGGGTAGCCAGGTTTCGATCTAATGGGGCGCGGTCGACAAGTTTGACAATGCATTACGACAGAAATCAATTAGCATGTTCGTTACTGTTTATAAAAGGCTTTGACTTGTTTTCTTGGATTTCATAATGTACTTTAAAACTCTTCTCTCACCTTTGTCAAACCGCTTAGATGTACATTTTTGTCTACATTGTATCATATCGCATTTCGTAAATGTAGGTATTTCTGAACACAAAAGCACACGGCCTATCACCGGATGTCGGTTCGGTACTTATTTTTTTTTTTTTTTTTTTGGTTTTGGATTTTTTAATAATAATTGTTTTGAGTGACTGCAATTGTTTTTAATTTCTGATAACTTTGGTTAGTTTTTATTTAATTGTTTTTATCTTTTTATGTAATCAAGATTTTATTTTTTTAATTAGACTTTTGATGCGAAAATAACAATTGCATAGCCCTATGACTTTCAGTATGACGAGCCAGGTATTTTTACTTTCCAATGCGAACCAACAAAAATATATTTAGATGCTCGTCTGTTTCGCATTTTCAACATCACATATTTATCGTTTGTTCGTTCATAACACATACAAGCTGTAAGTTCAAATGATACATTAATATTAGCTGAAGCCACGTGTATCCCATGACTTAAGTTATAAAAAACAGGAAGGAAGTAGTATAATAGTCTTGGGTTACTGGGTCTCTTTCCAATCGTTAATGCCATCTTTATTAATTTTTCTTTTAAAGTAATGTAAATTTAAATGAAGCATGTTCAAGAAAGAAGTTTTTTGGAGTTGTCTTCGTGCTTAAAGGATTTGAAGTATGAATATCGAAGGACAATACAAAAATAGATTCTAATTTTATTATCCAATTAATGAATTTTGAGTTAATGATTTTTATTCAGCACTGGCAGTAAACAAATAAATTAAGTTGTTCGTAAAAAAATTGAAAAGAAATAGCGAGTCTCGAGTTAATATATCAACATTTCATCCATATTGGTACCAATGAAATTAGACAATTCACAAAGCAATGCCTTGGTAATTAAAGACCAACAATCAAGATCCTCCAATCAGCGACTTTCTTAAAATCCATTCAATAAGATTAATAAAGAACAGAGACCAAACAACCGATCGTATTGTTATACCTACCGTCTGCCACACCCAATTCGAACACCCAAAGTTCAACGTCTCACAATCGGAATAATCAATCTCAAGTCTCGAAAGACGTGCGACAAAAGTCATTTGCCTGAGAGCGGTGCTTTGATAATAATTTATGTCACAAATGTAGATATAACGTCAACGTAGCCAAAAACAGAGCCACGTCTCAAAGCCAATGCTCAACCAATTGTTTCAATCATTTGTATCGTATATTAAATTCATCATCATAATATCACAATTTTTACAGTGTGTCTGGCACCTAAATTCATAAAAATGTGTCAGAGGAATCAATGCCAATTTTATCTTCGCTTTATGTTAGTATCAAATGTCATTTTGCCCTGTTTCTTTACGACTATACACATTATTGTTTCTACACATACATCACTTCTCATTATCATTCAGGCTTTCTGTACACAAATCAGTGTCTCTTTGATCACGCCTCGCAATTCAATACCATTCTTTTTCTTTCGTTATTTTGTCGTCCACACTAACTAAACTTAGATTATTGAACTAGCAGCCGATCAACTATCAATAACTTATTTTTACTTTTAATTCCAAAACTTTACGACTGAGTTACACTTTACTTTTACCAGTGAATATCCCGCTTGTCTCAATGAATACAAAATTTTGCTACATGGAAAGAAAAATTGTGATTTCGTTGGTGGAATTTTAACATGCTTTTATTGGGTGGATGTCACTTTGAGTAAAATTATATTACTCTTTATCATTGTAATCTGGATTAGCTATCTCTTTTTTTGCATACGCATGTATAATTTAGAATTATGCTAATCAAATTGTATAAGTTTTCCACTATAATTGTCACTTTTTTTTCTTGTAAAAAGAAACAAAATATAAAAAAACGGATCCTTTTTTATCTAATATGGGAAAATAGTTTTATGTCAAATAATTATTTATGCAATTATTTACTATTAAAGCAGACAAAAATAAACAAAACATTTTTTTCAAAAAAAAAAACCTATTTATATATATGATTAATTGAAAAATGTAGAATAGCCAATCCTTATTACGTTTCACCTTAAAAGATTATTACAAAATTTTATCAAATTTTTAGTTGATCCATAGATAATTAAATATCATAATATTATATATCATGAATTTTCCACTGTTTTTCTTTCCATGCATCAAGTGCTGCTAGCGACAGAACTGGTGCTCCTTTCTATGTAAATATTAAGAAATCATTATTAAATTAATTTGAGTGAGAAACGTGATAAACGACTCTTAATAAACCTTTTACATAACTTAATGCAATTTCTTAACTGATTACTTTTTTTAATTTCATTTTACCCAGCAGATTATTGAATAATTTAATCTGAATAAATTTACAAAATTATTACAACGTTACATTACAATTTTAATCAACTGCATGTTTATTTTTAAACACATTAGCAGTCCTGAAAGTGTAATTAGAAATCAAAGTCAAATACGATAATAATGTTACAAAAAAAAGTTTCGTTATTTTAATGTCTTTATCACATTCCAAAATTAGAAATCTTAAAATTACTTTTTGTGTTTTTTACAATCAAACGCAGTGCCACATTTGTGCAAGTTATGTATACAATTTAAGTGTATATAAAATAACATCAAAAATATTTAACACAAGCACAAATGGTATTGTGTACAACAACTGTAGTTTAAATACGCATTGTTAAAAATGAATAAGATTTAAGATTTAAAATCAAACAAATTTTTAAGTTTCTCGTTATTTTTAATATTGTGAATCGATATTCTCTTAATTAAAAAATCAATAATCTCTTAAAGAAAGAAATTTTTTTAACAACGCAAGCATTGTAAACGTATTAAATAACATGGAAGTTTTTTATGAAATAAAATTATAAAATGCTGATATCAAGATATACAAATCTAAAATAACAGAACAGCAAAACATCAATAACAGAAAAAAAAATTTATAAAAATCACCAGTTCTGTGAAATATAAAAGACAATTTACGGGATAGAGAAAACTATATAATATTCTTATCCAGTATCAAGAAACAAAAATCATATTATTGCATGAAAATGTGCGTGAAGTTTGTCTTTTGGTAATAAGGATTCATATACATCTTGAAAAGAGGATATTTTTTATAATGATATTACCACGAAAAACATTGATTTTATTCTACAATAAAATAATCAAATGTCTCGTTTTTATTGTACTATGTGTAAGAAATAATTTATCATCAATTATTTTCTTATCTTTTCTTTTTTTTAACATATGAATAAAAGATCTTATTCTGTACATGACACGATATTTACTTTTGATTTAAGAATAAAAAATATATTAAACAAAAATACTAAAACCAATTAGATACTTACTCTGGTGATTAGATTATTTAATTTAGTAAATTAATGATTTAAATCAATAAAATTCAAACATATCTCATAACTGGAATTAAAATTATATTCAAATCCAGCATTTATGAAAAACTTGACGCACATGTTATGAAAATATCAATTTTTGATATACAAGATTTTATTTGGAATAGCTTTTGAAGTTACTGAGACAAACATTGTCGATTTTGCACAAGTGTCGTTTGCTACTACACCAACTAAAAATCAGTGATATCGACAATCGTCTCTTGTGCCTCTTGTGATTTTTCACAACAAGTGTAATAAAAACACTTCCTTTCATTCCTTAAAAGTAAGACAATATCCAATTTAAAGTAAATTAGGGATAAAACATGCAATAATGTTGCAAAACGTTCAAGTAACTAAATCTTTTCACATTATAAAACAATTTTTACATTTACTTCAAAATAATAATCCTAATTTGCTTTGAATTGTGTATTTTCTTATACTAATTTAAGAATACGAGGAGCACTTTTAAGCACGAGTTACGAAAAAGAAAATTAAAATTTTGATAAATGATATGATAAAAGCGAAAGACCAATTAAAAGAAAATACAATACTCAAGTATCGATTTTCTCATTAAATAAGTGTGAGATCTCGTGGATTCAATGCGAGCATACTTATCCTGGCCTGGTGTAACTTACTTATATGCATCCGGCAGATCGTCGGTATGAATAAGACCCATAGGCGGGTGAGGAGCTTGCCCTTCTCTGGGCTGAACGTTCATTACAGCGACAACTCGCTCGGACTCAACGTTTACTTCACTGACTACGACGCAGACCAAATCATTGGCCATGTAGCCGCGCGTTACGCCCTTCTTGTCAACAGCTGGTACCGTTGCTGTATTCAATATTAGGACCTATAAGCAAACGCTTATTTCAAGTCTCAATCATGATTTCCTCAAACACATTATTTTGAAAGTAACAACAATGTTTTGAGTCGCATTGATTTTATTTGTATTTGTAAATATGTTCACAGTATAAACTTTATTAAGGCTTATATTATGTACAAGCCAGAGACATTCATGTTTGCTTCCTAATTTTTTGTCCTATTCATAATTGCTTAAGTAATTTCACTTTTATCTCATGTTATTTTTTTTTTTCCTCTATCACTATAAACCTTAGTAAAGTTTTACTGTTATAATAATAAAAGACTCAGAAAATAAAAAATGATAGTTGAATGATTAATTTATGTTAAAACACTCGGTGATATGTACCTTAACGCCAAGTTCAGTCACAACTCTGGGACAATCACTGCAGTTACAGAGAACTTTAAGGAGAAGTCCTGCAGCACTTTTACCCATTACCTGAGCAAATATAACATCGCCAACAACCAAACTCTGTAAAACGAATGGCAAGTTCAAAATCCCCATTGCATTTGTGCCACTTTTTTCATTCATACATTTTTTTTTTTTTTTGGTTTTAAAAAACAATATAAATGGTAGCAAATTGTCAACCAAACTTGGGTTTTATTAAAAAAAGCAATTTTAATCTGTTATCAACTTATACAATTGCTATTGTTATAAACATGAATTCTTATAATGTGTGTATAAATTAATGTTTTGTAACTATTAATTTTTGAATTTATGTGATTCACCTGAAACATTTTTACAGTCAGTATATTGGAATGAAAGTAACGAAAGGAGAAGTACGAAATAAATACGTTTCCCTAATTGTATAGAAAATAACGAAACACTTGGGGCGACATGTCTTTTCAAGTGCATTACCTCAAGAAAGTTACGAATTCGTTGCGACTTTTCCATTGTTACAAAGGAATCAAGACCGGGCATTGTAGCATAATATTCTGTAAAAGGAAACGCTTGTTTGTTGATACATGAAATGTTATATTTCAATGGTTATATTGAATTTATAAGATGTATACCCTCGTCACCAAGCGGCTTAATTGGTTCATGATTCTTATCCAAATTCGATTTATCGTAAAGGGCGTCAGCTTTTTTAACTATAAACTGTTGTAACTTAAATCTTTTTCCTCTGTCGTTGACGCTAAGCAAAAGAAAACAAAATCAAGATTACAAATTGAAAAATTATAGACTATTTATTTCTCATGTTATGTTCAATACATTTTAATGCAAAGCAATGCAATTATATGAAGTGGTTTTGATTTTAATGCAAAGCATACAGTAATATCAAGTGGTTTTGATAAAGATGCGTTTTGGTTTGTTACTATGGCATTATTGATGTATCAAAGGACATTAATCATGGTCATCGATTTAACAGGAGACTTGAAGTGAAAAAAAAAAAAACTTTGTACAATTAATGAAGCATTAAACCAATTATTATGTGCTACTTTTAGAAAATAATATATTTTGAGTGGGAAGAGATGAAAAAGTCACTTACTAGTAGGCCAAAAATGTACTTTTCTCACCAGTGGAAAAGTAGTATATTTCGCACCATGGGAATCAAAATGAAAATTGTGCAACCCTTGCCGTCAAATCAAATTGCAAATATTACATTTAGTTGACGATTTTCATTGTATATATTAAAATATACTTTTTATCTCAAATAAGAGAAAGAATAATGATGTGCTGGAAGTTTCTAGCTTTTTTTTTCTGTAGCATGATTAAAATTTTTCAAATTCTTAGTCAAAACTACAGCAAACAAACAAAAACAAAAGAAATTGAATAATAATTTTATATGGCGTTTTAATTAATTTTACATATTGTTATGATTTTTGATGAACTATATGAAATTCACTTAGAGTTTGTTGTAAACTTTGTGCACTTGAATATCATTTTTTCTTAGCGCAAACGTGAAAAAATTACACATCGTTCAATGAGTTGTTGTAACACATTGTTGCTATCGTCGACTTGCACTTTCAGTCGAACATTAATCTATTTCTTGTGGGTTTAAATTACAAACTTCATATAATTGCACAACTGCTTTTCAGTTTTTAAGTTACATAAAGCTTGTAAGCAAAATTTTATCAAACAAAACGTTTTACTTTTTCTCCTTGCAATGTTTTTTTAAAGTTTCTTATCTCAAATGTTGTAACTGATATTTTAAACGATTCAATTTAATCATTAACTATCTTTCATTGAACATGTACAATACATAAATAAATATTGCAATAGATAAGCAAACAGTTTTTCAGTTCAATTACCGAAAATAAAGAATTGTTAAAGTTACTATTTTCGAAATCGTATGTTGCAATATGATAGTATTTTCTGATATTTTTACTATCACTTAAATACAATAAATGATATAACTTCATTTGGCATATTTGGTTTAAAACTCATAAAAAAATCAATAAAGAATGCATTTATGTTAATTTGGTTGTCTATCCTTTATTGATTTCAGCGTTTAAAATCAAATATGCCAACATAAAATTTTTAGTCGTTTAATTTACATGTAATGAAATAAAAAAATATATAAAGAAACAAAAATGATTAAACTGGGGGAAAAGTTTATAAAAAAACGTCGTACCTAAGTGTTTTCTGACGTTGTTGGTAGATCTCAAAGCTCGGCTCCTTAAGATTAAGCAACGCGAGCTCAGTCTCGTTGCGCCCCCCTTCCCAAATCTTCTGTAATTGTTGTCCATGGTAGTTCAAAGTTTGCGCTATCAGTCGCGCGTCCATCTCCATAGTCTGTCTTTCACTCTCGCAACCTAATCTGCAATCCTACAAAACCGGTTGATTCATCCACGATCCTAACTCGGCACCCAATCCCAAGCCAAATAAAATAACCTACAACTCAAGGACGGTGTCTCACTATTTTTCCCCTCCTCTCGCACGCTCAATATCGCATTAATAAATCTAAAGGATTCCCTATCGAGAGCAATTCCTTGACACATGCGAAACTGACACAACCTATAATTCGCTTCTATCTTAATTATGTGTATATCTCAATGTATATATATATATATTTTATTTTTCGTTTTTAAAGTTTTCCTCTACACTGTCTATGTTTATCTTAACATTCATTTTTTTTTTTTAATAACTGTTATTGCACTTTACTGTAATTACTTTATCATATCGGCCGTGTGACGTTTCGTGATTCGCTTTTATTTTATGATTATTATAGTATTTTACACTACACCAAATTGTGCGTCTGAAAGTATTTGCTTAGAAAACCTTTCGATTGACTTTTCGACGAATGTTCGTGGGCCTGTTCGAATTGAGTTACGAAATCGATGAATTATACTCGCGGCCGTACTGTTATGTACAATATCGATTTTCGTCGAGGGCAAAATGGTCGTTGGCGAGGCCTAAACAACGAGGACAAAGGGACGCCATGTTCACGTTTCCGGGCCTCGTCCACCACGCCTCGATTGCAACGCTTCGTTCGCTGCGATTGCACACATCTTGGTCGGTCGTTAATTTCCGCTTGCTTTGTCTCTTTTTATCTTCTTTTTTTTAGTTATTTTCTCTCTTTTTTTTTATTAATTTTCCTTATTTAACGTTTTTTCTTTTTTTTCTTTTTCGTCACGTACAAACTCCTCGATTCATCACTTACCTCGTGTGGATTCGTCACGTTGCGCAGTTAGGATTCTGATTATTTCTCGACGTTAGACACTGTGCTTATTTTGTTGCTTCATTTTTGCATTTTACCATTAAAACCGCGTTTTTTTTCTTGCAACGTTAAGTATGCCTGCTACTCATCTTCGTTATGGAGCAGCTCGGCGTTTTACGCAGTTGCAACGTTGACCCGGCCAGTTTGATGCGCGGCCGAGCTGCGCGGCGAGCAACCAATCGCGCCATCGCTGGCGAACGGTGGCGCGCGAAATTTGAATTCGCACGTTGAATTGTTTTGCAATTTCCGGTTGTATTAAATACGTAAACTCTGTGCTTTGTACTTTAATAATGAATGATATAAATGATTTTACTTAAAAAATTATATCAATTTAGAGGATTTCATTTGAAAATTTTTTAATACAACAAAAGATCCAGTTTTTTTTTTCAGTGGAAATTGTGTTTTTGATTTATTAATTCACTTAGTATTGTTCATACTTGGCTTGTAAATAGTTTAACAGAAAAAGTTCAATTATTTTAATAAAAAATTTTGTTTTTTTATTCATTCATTGATTCAGAGTTTTTGAAAAAAATGCAGTTCTTGAAACCGAATTATTTTCTTACCACAAATCGACATATTTCATTTTCCCTCTCTTTTTATTAACAAAATCAACAGTGAATCAACATATTCGTATAAGTCTTATTCTTATATTAAATTGTCAGAAGAGATAAAGAATATATAAATTTAAATAAATGGGTCACAAAACTATAACATACCCCTGTGCAACTAACAGTAAATTTATAAATAAGCATTTATAAAAATATTTACAAAACATTTTTACAAAAGTCATTTTTCAATAATTAACAAAAAATGTTAAATGTCCTTAATGAATCAGTTAAGAATTCTTTAGCACCTATATCAAATCACATGTTTACCATTTTTGAATAAAACATGTCAATGAAAACAGTCATCAGTTTATCATTAATTTAACGATCCTATTTGATATGAAAATTTTAAGACTACGTTAAAAATCCATATGAATTAACTGTGCTTTTTAGTGCGTTTTTCTGGTGTCCTTGTGGCTTGATTCCAGTAATACAGAATTTGGAATACCAAGACGGCATTCGCAATCGTTGTCCAACAATACATTACAATCATAGACATGTCTCCAGTTTCTTGAATCGATGTCAGAATTCTCGCTACTGATCCACCAAATAATAAGAACACTGTCACTGCAGACAATTGACCTGTGCTTCCATTTTGATAATTTGTATAAGCCTGTATCAACTGAAATGATAAAGGGGCATTAAAAATTTAAATTTTATCGTCTTAATTTTCACTAGTATGTATTCTGTAATGCTTGAAGTAATATTCAAATTCAAAGTACAACTTGTTTTACAAAAAAAAAAATTTTGTTTTCTGTATAATTCTATCATAGTTGAGAAATTTTACTTAACTTTATTTTACAGACTAAATGGACGTTATATGCATTTCACTTTAATGTAAAATCAATTTTTTACCTTTCCAGTAAAAACTACAGGCGTATTGACAGCTTGGCATGACCAAAGAATTTTTTTCGGAGTCAGGCCCAGAATAACGGATGCAACTATAGATGCATAAGCAATCGAAAAAGATGTTGCTTTCAGAGTATGTTTATTATCATATAATATCAATGCAGCAATTGCAAAAGTTTGTAAGGCCACAAATACTCCGTCTCCCCAAGCACTGAAATTGTAAATTTCATTAAATTATCAACATACAAAAAATAAATAAATAATTAAATTAAAATAAAATGATTAAATTATTAAATTTAGCAATTTCAATCGTTTGTTTAATTTGAAATTAATATTTTATATAAAAAATCAGTCAGTTTTAATTTATGTCATATAGGAATCTAATTTTGTTTCACTATGGTACCTAAATGGAAAACCATTGGCGTAACTATAGGAAGACAGTGCTGTTGCAGCAAATAAATCCATCATCACACTGAGAACAGAAATGCCTTCGACGCTTTTCGTCCGCAATATTTTGACAATTTGTGGGACCTTGACTGAAAAAGAAATAGATTTAATCAATTGTATTATAAATGAATACAAATCACCATTATATTATGATATTTTTTAGTTCATTTTTTTTTAGATTCTTACCAAACATAGATCCCAGTATGATAACAAATCCTAGACATTTGCTGACGGTTGCTTTAAAACAATCCACTGGAATAGAATAAAACAAATTGAGCCTTTCAATATTTATACAGAGACATATTACAAATTATAATAACATTTATTGGTTTGTATGGGAGAAAATTGCATTAACATTGTGTAATGCAGCACCTGTTGTTCATATATCAATTTAATCTTCTATGATGTACTTGTCGAAATTAAAACGTTCATGAAAAATCTATATTGCATTAAGAATGGCATTGAGAATGAAATATTATACCATGACTTTCACAATTGTAAAGTAATTTTACTTATCAGCAAGTATTAATTTCCACTGACGGTTGGAGTTTTATCTATTTTTGCAGTATAGTACATATATTACTGAACAATTCGTTTTATTTGGTTTATTTAAATTTTAGGCAATTCAAGAATTCAATCTTTTGCCATAATTTGGCACATAATTGTAATTACTTGATACTGAATGATGTTAATATTTTATGCAAAAAAAGAGACAAAAAAGTCAGTCCACACAGATGCGTCTTTTCTTAAATATTGTTATGGCATGTTTGAAAAGCAAAAACTTTTTATCCTATATTTATTCACTCTCTATATATATTTATTCAGACCCTTATAAGAATCGAATCGCTCTAACATTTATAAAACCCGCGAAATCAGCTATGGTGGCGCTACCCTTATGATGCTATTACAGCGAAAAAAAAACTGCAGGTCCGAACATAGTTGATGAAATAATATATTCTGCAGAAAAACGTCCAAAACTCACCGTCAAAAAAATTAAACTCATCAAAGTACAGGTCGGCGCACTCCTTCTTCAGGATAAACGTCGACGCGTTTTTTAAGAGTTCCAAATTCATGTTGGCACCGTTTCAGTGTGTTCCTCTGGACCTTTTGCAATTTTTGTCAGTCAAATGTTTCAGCCAGTCCGATAAAATTGATCGACCGAGATTGATCGGCTCTAGTTAACACGTTGTCGTCACAACTTTTCTTTGAAACAAACCGTTAGCTGTGTGCACGTTCACAGACACGTAGCTGTCAACAATGTGCACACCATGTCTAGAACACGTCACGTGGCACAAAGCTCGCTCGTTATTGGTCGAGGAACGCGAGCTGTGCCAAAAGGTCGGTTATTGACACTTCGCATAGGTGGACCTGCTTGAATTTTATTGACGTTGTTTTCTTTCAGTTTTTAATTATAAAATTAGAACCCTTATATCGCTGCGAAAACGATGGAATACAATGAAGAAAGTTGTGGCGCGAAATTGAAGATATTTTAAATCGCGCTAATGAAATACGATGCAACATGATTTTTAAGGAACGTGATTTGGATGTAAAACAAATGAGAAAGAAATTAATAATAATATACAAACATTGGAGTTTTATATGCATTTGAGACTACAAATAGACGAAACAAATATAAATATATAAGTCAATGATGGTTGGACATATAAATTAAACTGTAATTATTAAAATACTCCTTTTGTCTCTGTAACTCCAGAGATAAATAAACAATTGTAATGAATGTGTTAAATATAACATGTTTTGATAAAAATGCTTAAGAATGTATAATATGTTCAAAAACGTTATCTTTGATAGTTCAACTTTAACTTAAGTCACTTTGATCTGAGGGGTGATTTTCATCTTTGAAAAGCGCATATATTATATTCTACTTTTTCTTTAAGAATTTTCAAATTTCAAATGATTCAACTTTTTATAGAATGCAATTTGTTTTAATCAAAAGTTGTCAAAATTATTGAAAGCCACCTGCATATTTCATTGGCAAGTCTTCAAAATTATAAGTGAATTTTTATCAAACAATGCACTCCGCGGCGTAGATTGAAGAGGCAACATTGACGTCTTGGAAATTTGACACTGAAGTTTGTGAAAAACGTAACCTTTGCTATTTCGTATTGGTATTATAAATAGTTGAGATTCAACAGAAATATAGATATGTAAATGTGGCCACAGACATCTAATTATTCTTTATCTTTGCGTGCAATAACTACGTCTAAATGCATTCATGATGAAATTATTCGGAATACCTAATAGACTTCCGATTCGATTGTAGGGCGTTGTAAAAAATGAAAGGTATTGACTTTGTCAGTCGAATTTGCAATTCTTCGTAATTTGACATTTAAAGAGTTTGCATATGAACCAAATTTGCTAGGGTAGATTTTTTATTATTCATACCTTAAAAAGAATAGGCAATAAAAAAAGTTTGTAACATCACAATTTCAATTAATCAACCCTTCATAATCCATGGTTAAAATATTCCACTTTTCCAATCTACCAAGATAGTTTCCCATTGTTCTAAATATTTTCAAATACATTTCAATTTCACTTGAACACATTCAAGATAATTTAATACATTATCACTGAAAGTAACGAATAAACTACATGAAATGTAAAAAGAAAAAAAAATAGAATCTGAAATTACCATTATGTTTCGAAATTTCTATGAATTCAATTTATTTTTCGACCTTCATATTTTGTTATCTCATTTATTATTATTTATTATAATATGTACGTAAAGCAGACGTGCGTGTGGTTTTAATTATTTACTATTAGATTGCGGTAATAATAATTGTTTTAAATTCCCTTTTAAATGATTAGATAATTTATATTGCACTTGAAAATGTATTTTAACTGATATTCATATAAGTAACTTTTATAGACATACAAATACTATATATCTAAATTTAACTCTTATTTCGAAGTCACATTGCCAAAAAAAGATCATGAAATTTAACATAAATTATTATTACATTAGCATATGAAAATTAAAGTAATTTTATCTCATTTTAGACTAAAAATTTATTGTCTAAAATAATAAGATCCTTGAATCAAGGGATTACCCTAGTAGTCGCCTTATAAGGGCCTTATAAACACCTTGCGTTACATTCCAATTAATGCCCTACAAATTTCTACCAGGGTATTTACTATTCACTTAACGTAAAAATTCCGCCAAATTTCTCAGTCCAGATAAATTGTTGGATTAATATTTACGCTAAATGGATTATAAATAACCGTTGAACAATGAAGATCGCTGTGCATTAATGAAAAAGTCTAAGCAATCACCACAAGAGTATACATTATTTTTTGATACTTCAATTGCTTCCAATCAGTATTTATTTCCTGATATAACAATGAAATGCTCAATAAAGAATTTTAATGAATAAAGGATGGTGGTCGGGGGATAACTTGACTCGTGTAGCCATAAAATATTCATTGAATGAATAAATAAAAAGTGTGCCATCGTGACCCCCACGCGGTCTCGCGTCGGCGCCCGCGCCAACTGGGTCAGAAAATGCAAGTCGGAAATAATGGAAATGTTGATTAACCCTGCTCCTGCTTTCTTGGGCCGCGTGTGACGTCGCTGACGTGCAGGTGTACCTGGTACGCTGCTCAAAGCCTTAACCCCCTTACAGCCCCACTCCAGGGTGGCAACTGCCCCACGCCGATTTTATCTCGACGATGCGGCGGCTCTCTTCCGAGACTCGAGTTCACCAGTAGTCCGCGAAATCGTAGCTTCGCCCGTCGACGCTTCCATTCTTTTTCACTTCTCCGTCGATGCACCCGGTCGCGCCTGACCAAAGCGTTCTCCACCACTTTACACTTTTGTTCCAATCTCAAGTACTCGAGATAGAAATTAACTATCCCTAAAAACAGAAAGCATTTGTATTATATTTGAAAGTACATGGAAGATAACATATTTTGTATAAATATATTTCAACGTATATGGAATAAATATCGATTCTTAAGTGGAAGACCATAATATCTGAAAAGTTTGGAAAAGACTGCGACATAATGATAAGCAACAAATTGAAAAAAATGAAGCACGAGTGTAACAACATTATCGTTATGAGAAGAGAAGGGCAAAGTATTCTGTATTGTTTGTGATTTTATTCTTATTTATGAGAAGGTAATTCATATTGCTGGTATTTTTTAAACCACCTTGATTTTTTTCAATTTGTTATTTATTAATTATAATTTTTCATTATTTTGTAATAGTTTCTGAGGTCGAATAGTTTTCGTACAATATTTAAGATG
>JABFOV010002643.1:0-19139 GCA_022817685.1 Aradophagus sp. ZL-2020 | reverse complement strand
GTTCTAAACTGTTCCACTGTGAATGACTTTTCAGGTGTTCTTTGCGTCAAAAGAAACTGGTAAGACTACTTGGCTATGGTTTTGCGCGCTCGATGGTAATGAGGATTTGAGAATTTTTTTTCAGTGATTGTTTATTGTTGACTCGTTTTGCTTGAGGTTTAAGAATTAATAAAATCGTATTTCCGTGACGTTGCAGGACGTAAAGAAAAGTTTACTAACGTGTTTAATGTAATTTTTTTGAATAAATGAACATCCAGAGAAAAATTTTTTTAAGAATAATAATGCACGTACTAAACTTGAATTTGAATGATAAAATTTTTAGTTAGTACAATTCTTATTATTAAATAGTTTTTTTATTTTTTTTATTTTAAGAGACTTTTTTCTAAGGATCATAATGATGATTGTAACGTAAATGACACAAGTCCGAAATTCATAAGTTATTATATCAAAATTAAACCACCTTTTATATATTAGGCTTTGAATAAAAAATATATTAGCAAATTATTAACAATAATTTTATACTACAAATCATTCATGATTGTATAGCCTTTTCCACTGAAACGTAAATTAACGTTACATTCAAACATTGACTTATTCAGGTCACAATAATCAATATTAAACTCAAATCGTTCAACCCTACCAAATTACATAAATTAAATAATTGTTCAAAAAAATTGGAATGAAATCCCTACGCATCGTAATCCCGCAACAACAACCATCCTAAAAAACACGTGATCGTCTTCGCACAAAACATCGCGGTACAAAAACTGCCAAAAGTTTCTTGCCACGACTCATTTCGTGCACATTCGTTCCAAACTTTTCTACCACATCTAGTAATCGCCGAAAAAAAATTTTTTTTTATCGAACATGCAAATATTTTTCTTCCTCTTCGTTTCACTCCGATAAATTAATTTTAATGTCATTTAAACGATGTTAAAAAATATCTAAAAACGTTTTACCAAGCAAAGTCCTCGACGGAAGCACTGAAATGTCGAGCAACAGTCTGCGCAAAACACCGAATCGAGTCGCGAAGTTGCGAGGGTTCTAGGAGCGCGCTTAGGGGAGATGGTCACGGGAATGTCCGGCTAAAAGGAGCTTCGGCGACCCGCAAGGGTCATCGCTGACCTTCTTCGCTTAGCATAAAAGGGTAAAGCGCTGAATACAGAAGTGCCATAATGGAGCGACAGTCCCATGGACATAATTAGACCTGCTGTCCATGGGAAATTTCGACCCCATCGGGCCGAGTGGACGCCGCGCAACGTACTTCTTTTTCGGCGGCGGATCGTTTGTTTAGGCATTTAATCCTCGGGCTTTCAATGCCGGACAGCTAGTCGACGGCGGCCGATCGTGGCGCTCGGGCCCGTCAACGTTTATTTTCGATTTCGTTATGCTAATGGCCACACTGGCAGTGGCGGCTAATTGACCGGCATCGCCTGGACGATGCCTTTATCCGCCGATAAACATGCCAGAAATTGATTCCTTCCTTCTCCACGCGGCAATTAGCCGATCGCCGATCGCAACGACGGAAATCGCCGGCATTTTCCGCCGCGAGCGTGTTCGTGCCGATTCAAGGAAATTTGTTCGCCGGCGCTAATGACGCGACGATTTTCTTCGCGCGATCATCACTCGCGATAATCGGGATCGTTATCGGATGGACAATGTTGCTTCATTGAATAGGAACAAAGCGTAATGCAACGTGAAATCGTATTTTTTGTAGAGTTGATCAAATTTGAAACGTAAGCAAATGGGAAGAAATAGTGTGGATAAAATTGAAGAAACATTATTTAGAAAAAATATGTCACTTGGGAGCTTTTTTGTATGCGGTAATTTTTTTTCGGAAAAGTGGATGTAAAAAGTTACTTGTTATGTTGTTTACTTTTTCTAACAGATATGTTTGATGTATGGAATTTCGTAAACGTATCAATCGAGTGTTTTGGAGTACAACTTTTGTTTACTTTAATATATAATGATTTTATATTGTTTTAAAAATTATTGTTCAGGTTGATATGGAAAATAGATTATGATGAGGTTTACTTTAAAACGATATTACTATGTAATATTGGTTAAACATATTATTTGTAATGTTCTTTTTCTACGTATATAACTTAATCAAAATTAAGAAATTTCACTGATCATACAAAACAGCTAATTGTATTCTCCGCACTCATATATATTGATAATGATCATCGTGATTCTATAATCATATTTAAATTTATTAAAGTAACAACGAACTTCACCATAACCGTTTCCAACTCAAAACTGTAAAATCAAAGTTTATTATTTCTTCCCTGCATTTGTGACTTTAATCAAATCATATTTTTTAAAATCGATCGCATTCCTCGAGACCCCCTAATAATAACAACTAACAATCTTTTCAATTAATTCCATCAAACCGAATTACTTTTTAAAACTATCAGAAATTTCGCGACGACGACAAGAAAAGCCCACACCGTACCGTTACCCTTAACAGTAAACCGATTTTTAGCCGATCAAAAAGCCATTCAATCAGCATCACCACCGATCACTCCGGATGCCCGTCTGATCCCTTATCTCTCTGTCGACCTCGGCGATTGATCGAGCCCATCGGAAACCCCCTACGACGAACAATCGGTCGCAACATCCCGCGCGAGGGGCCGATAAGCCAAGCGCAAAAGGGACTCACACAGGTGCGCACTTCCTTATCCACTTGTCGGTGACTCGTCGATGACGGTGGATGGTCGTGAAACTTGTCGTGGCGCAAGGACACCCAGCGGGATCATGCTCCTGCGGCCACGGATTCACTCGGCGAAACAACTAAATCGGCAATTGAGTTGCGCACACTCATCGACGAACCGATCGCACCAAACACTGCACCACTGACGAGGTTGTTGTTGTTGTCACAAATGTCGTTAACAATCTCTTCGTCGATTTGCAATTTTTTTTTTTCGTTGTTAATTAATTGCTAAATTGTTAATTAGTCAACGAAAGCCGGCACCTGTCGCGCGTGAAACGTACGGTGGCGCTCGCGTCATCGCGAGCCAACTGGCCGGTTCGGTGTCTTGGGTCGGACTGTGCTGGACGGGCACCATCCAGTTGGCGAAGTTACATCTTGTCAGGCGAGCGCGCGAGCTTTGGCAGCGGCCGTGTGTGCCGTGCGCGCTGCTGGGTTTTCGAGTGTGCGCCGCGGCGCGGCGTGTCGCCCGCGTCGGGCCCCGCTGTCTGTGTCGCTGCGGCGCGTAAGTGTGCGTGCATGTGTGCGTGAGCCCGAGTGCGTGGCCACGTACGTAACAGGCTCCGGGGACCCCGCCTCCCTCCCCACTCCGCGGCCCGATTCCGCCGCCATACGTGTAATCCGGGCCTCAGTTCGCGCCGCAGTAGCCGACCGAGTCGCCGAAGAATAAGCCCAATTGCGGGCCCTTTTCCAATCACACCCTCCCCCCCAGCCACCCCGCCCCCACCCCCGACCTTGTTATCGATGCGCCGAGATTCGAGGCGAAACGCGATCGCTTTTCAAACTTTGTTGCCAGGCCGATCCTCTTTCTCGTCAAGTGTCGTCGGCCGCTGGGTCCTTCAGACTTTCGGCCCTGGGCGCCGCGGCCCTTTTTCCTTTGTTTTCGTTACCTTTTTCCGCTTTTCTTTTTACGGACAGGTGGGCAAATTTATGAGGGCGTTGTTGGTTTCCGTGATAGCGTAGTAAATTAGAACAATGCTTGAGGCACATGATGACCGGCGTCTTGAGTTTGGAAGTGCGGCAAAATTTATTGCGCGTTTGTGAGATGGGAAAGAGACGCGAGGCCGGGGTGCGGTGGGCTAGGTTTTTTTTTTTTTTCTTGTGGAGGGGAATAGGTAGCAGTTATTGATGGCTGGGGAAATAATCAAGATTGTGGATGAAGTTTTAATAGAATTAGTAATTTTGCTGCGGAGAGTAAAGGTTGTTATGTGAAATTTTTAATGTTAATATTAATTTGGATTTGTACCCTCATACATAAGGAATATAATAATAAATAAATTCTATAAATTTATATCGTAAAAAAATAAGACTTGTAAATATTGTTACACATTTTGCATACATTTTTAATTTGTACTTTAAATGACTCCATTCAAAGTAATTTTTAAATAAAGGAATTTAAGACCAAGAAAACCATAGCTTAAATGTGGAGGTTTTTATAATTCTAACAACACTTTTTTTTCTACATAGAAAAATTACGTAGATGAAAAACTTTGACTTTAAAGTAAATCATACAAAAGTGAACATGACAAAAGTGAACCAATAAACAATCTATTATCAAAAGTATCAAACTTACGCTAATACGTTTCCACATTTTTCATAAACAAATTTTATTTACGTTCAAAACTCGTTCAAATATTTTCCATACAACATTTCGTAAAACAGCAATCAAACTATAACTCTTAAATAAAACTTACAACTCCGATCTGACCTCATTACCCTCATAAATACAAACTTTTAGAGCAACTACGATACAGTATATTTAATCCCACGGCTGGCAAAGTGGCTCCTTTTATCGAAGACGCCCGTATCGCCGGCGAATCAATTGATACCCTTTAATTAATGTTCATTTGTTGATCAACAACCAACGGCATAACTCTCGTGGCGGCGCACCGCTTACACGAATACTTTGCGTCGTTTACATGAATCGGGAGTCGGCGTTTGAGTAATCGCTCGGCCGGGACGCGAGTATTTGAAATTCCGTCGCAGGCGAGCACGGTTCTGGGGTGGTCCGAGCGACAGCGGCGAACACGCGCACCACCCGGCGAGGCACCTACAAGCCACGAATAATCGTCCTTGCAGGGTGCTACTAGTATTCGCATTCGCGGCCGCTCCCGCCCAGTTAATTTATTCCGCGCGTCGCGCCATTATTGGTACAATCCTTCCACCGAGGATTACCTAATAATTCACATTACGCAGCCGCGAACCGACGATTTAAGTCCGTAAATCGTTGCCGATTTATGGACTCGAGATACGGATTCTGTCGCAAATTTACATCGAACGTTGGACCAGTAATGGTGATCGTCACTTGGACTTGCTTCGAATGTTATCTATCATGCAAATGTCCGGATCGAAATAATGCGTCTTCGTTACTCCGGTGATTTACTGTTACTTTGCACGAGATGACATCATAGGTAGATTTTATCTGAGGTCAAATTCATAATTTCATAACCTTTCGATTTGTTTAATAATAATTATTGATTGGAAATGTGTTGAAGGAAAGTATTACTTGAAAGAATCATTTTCATAGTAAATTGTCTTATTTTCTATTAATAAGTCCACCGAGGTATAAAATGTAGTACATTTTTCACTAGATCGTAGTTGATTAAGTTTAATCCCACTTAATGAGTATTACTGGCAATGAATTATTGCACGGATGAAAATAACATAGAATCACCAACAATTTTTTACATCTCAATATTTCTTAAGTATATATAATTAAATGATATATATTTAAAAACTATGAAAGTATGGAATTGAAAGGAAACTACCTGAATCGTAACACATTGCTATTAATTCGATATAAGTCAATATAATTAACAACCAAATGTCATTATTACTATTCACGATAAGCTCGCGAAAAGCTGTCATGTAACTTTTACAAACAACATTTCTTCAGCAACTTACACGTTTAACAAGAATCCGCATAGAAAAAGAAACATTCACTTCAACAAAAAGCAATTAATTTTCTTCGGAAACCACAATTAATATTCTCGCTTTTCTACACGCTTATTTTCCCAAAAAAAGGATAGCGATTTTTGTAAATTTCGTCGATCGTGTCGTCGTCAGCGCGAACTTGGTTCCCGCGGCTTCGACGAGCCATTATCTCCGCGCGTCATCGTCTCGGCACAAAATAACTCGGCGCTCGACCCGGAAAAATAAAAGCCATCCTCGGCAATAAGACGAGCCGCGCGTGTACGACAAGCGGACGGATTAACCGATCAAAGCGATTCCCAGCCGTGGAAATCGCGCGCTCCATTTCCAACCGGAATCACGCGAAACTGTTTAGTATGCAAAGCGCGGCGACGCGCCGCGATAGGGACAAATTGTTGGCCGCTCTCCTTTTGGATCGCGAGCGCGATTACGAGCGCGTAGGGCGTGGCGCGACTTTTTCACCGAGCGGTCATTAACGGGGCCCATCGCGCTGGCCATTTTTTCACACACGCTTATATTCCCTTCCTCCCCCCGACCCCTCTCCCCTTCACCCCAACGCTCCCTTTTTCGCCTTTTTCCCCCTCGACGAGACGCGGATCTCTCGGATCGGCAAATAACACGACGACGCGAGCAGACGGGGAAAAAGGCGAAAAAGCACGTAAATAAGTAAAAAGGAAGAGGCAGAAGAAGCGGGGCGGAGTTTCACATCGTCCGGCTAACGAAGTCGTTGGCGCAGTCGGTTTTTGCGTAAAGCAAAAGTTTCGCCCGATTCGCGGCCCGCAAACTGGAGCACTCTCCCGCGAGACGGGGTCATAATGAAGACGCGCGATTTATTCGACGCGTGGCTTTCGCGGTGCCCGCCGTCTTTTCTCCTTTTCTTATCTAATCCGACTTATTACCGATTAGACCGGCCACTTTTTGCGGCCCTTAATTGGGAGCGCGTCGTATTTATCGCATCCCGATGTGTCGTCGCTCGCGTTTCTTCTCACATTTCCTCGGAAATTTATTATTCAGTCGTTTGTTCAATTATTTGTTTGTTGGTTCACTTGTGTATTTGTATTTGAGAGGTTGAAACTAGTAAGGATATTGAGAAAGTATCGATTCTTAGAATTTAATCATCAAAGTATCATAATGCAGAAAAAAATTTACACCCAATATGTACAATAAATTGTTTGTCTCGGTAAAATGAAACAAATAGAACAATATAAAAGGTGCTTATTAATGACGAGTTTTTTATTTGACTGAAAAATATGTTTTTAACTTTTAATCAGACATACATTTTTCATACTTTCTACAACATAATGTTGCAACGCTGATTTTAAAGGACAGATATAATTACTATTGATAAATAAATCAATAAAATGTGTTGGTTGGTGAAAAAATCTCAAAACTACTGCTTTAAATTACGCTTCTATTCATTTTTCTAGCTTCTACTTTCCTCGCTTACTTATTTCCCGATTATTTACTTTATTTCTTCATTTAATGATTTATTTACTCATTTCTTTACTCGTCCGTGTACTTTACATGTTCACTTGTTTGTCTATTGAGCGAGGTAATAATAATCGTACGGCTGTCTGGCGTAAGTTTCGATCATTCCACGTCGGATAAGTGAAGTCACGGACGTCGCGTTTTAACGAAGGGAAGACACTTCCGGAGATAAGTGTCGTCCCGGCGATCTGCGTTTAACGCCCGAGCGCGAGTCATCCGATGCGCGCGCGTAACGGTAACGACGTCGACACCGACGACGACAGCAAACTCGCATTGTCGCGCGGCCCGCCAACCACTCATTAAGCCTCGCGCATTCCTTTTTAACGAGATTCCGAATTGCCGCGTCGTTGCGCGCAACAAAAATCCGCTTCCTCGTTTTTCGTAGACTCACCTTATCGCCGTTCTAACGTTGTCGCTAGGAAATGATTCGCCGATTTGCGCGCTTCAAGTGCTTTCCCTATCGCTCGTCCTTTTGCGAGTCTCGTTTGTTCGTTCCAAATGCACTGCTAATGAATTTACAAAGAAAATGATGTTGCATTCAGAAAAAAAAATCTTGAAAAAATATTTGTTCTTGAAGTCTTATTACTTACGGCTCTTATTGAACGGCGTTTTTTTATGACGTTAGAAGTCGGCAGAACAATTTTTCAACGGACTAAAAATTTAAGCATCTATCGGGATAAACAAAAATAATGATAAGGCAAAACTCAAAAATTTTTTCTGATATTTGTCCCACCTTTATTTCGTTTACTCCTAATTAGAAATATCATTATTAATATTATGATTTTTTTTTCTTTTTTTAGAAAGTTACAGTAACTTGAAACAAAAATGTCCGCGTAAAGGTCTGTCAAGTAGTTTGTGATTTAGGATTTCTTTTCCTTACCTATCTGAAAAAAAAATACACCGCGTACCGCACACTCCTCAAGCACTTAAACTTTTATGAATCGCGTTCCAATGTTTTGGTGATCGGTCGCTCGACTGTGCCACAGTTAGAAAATATTTTTGTCACGAAGTAAACATTTCGTGGAATCGAGGATAGGTCACTTGTAATCTGATTGATCTACAGACGTGGTTCTACCCAAAATCTCAATTGAACGCATTTCTAATTCATTATCCAGCAATCGTTAAAAAATGAAAGCTCCATCGAGTCGATCAGATAGTAGCACTCACATTTTTTCTTTTTTTGTACTTTTTTCCTTTGTTACTTTTTCTGTAAGTAATCTTTTTTTTATTAATCGATAAATGTATATTGAGAGAAATGTCAATTTATGCAACTACAGATTAGTTTGAATAATTCAATAAATTAGTTTTGATATGACGAAAATATTTTACAATTGTTCTTGAAAGTTTTGTTCACTCAAATTGAATGTGATTCAATTTTTTAACTTTCAAGTATCAACTTTTATGCATTAACCAATTTAGTATTCATTTGTTAATTATGCGATCCATTAATCCATTTTATTATATTTACTGATTAAGTTTAAATATGCATTGAAAATAATTTTGTTAAATAATCAAATTTAATATGTATTAATACAAAAATATTAATATACAAATGTATTTTATCCACACGATAAAATAATATTATTACCCAAGTATAATAAGAAAACATTGTGTCAAATAAATGAATTTTGTTTTCGATTCAAACGTGAGATTGAAATGTCAACTCAAGGTTCGCGCCGAAACTTCGTGCGCACTGTCATATATTTTCAAATGTAACGTTCCCGCGTAATTTTGACACAGACGCGTCTGTTGGACGACAGTCTTCGTACACACACACTCGCTGAGGAACGCGAGACGAGCATTCGCGTGCGCGCCTTCGTTCGTTCATTGGTTCGTTTGCGCGTCCTTGCCCTTTGGATCCGAGGTCTTTAGCTTCTCCGTCCTTTTCACACTCTCGGGTTCTCCGGCGACTTCTCCGTCGTGCTCATTGACACGCGCGCGATCGCGATTCCCTCGGCTTATCCGAGTGCTGGAAAATCGACCGGTCGATTCGATCGCCGATCCCGCTAATGGAATTTATCATAAATAATACGCATTAATACGCGCATCCGTGAGAACAAGTACCGCGCCGCTTATTTATTCGCGATCGGTATCGCGATCGAGCGCTTCGGATTACGACCCGATTTTTGCTGCGACGTTTCGTTGATAAATAATTGAGGGCCATTCATAAGTCAGCGTCGAAATGAATACGACCGCAGTTATCGACGAATATTTCATTCGGCCTGATGGAAACGATATTTGGTTTTATTGATGACAAATGGCAAAATGAGATCGCTTCAATTCTTCTTTGGGTCTTCGTCCTTTTGCCGTCGATTTCGTGATTTAGGTTCGAGTAATGAAGGTTTATGGCTAGCCCGAGCTTCGCTGCTTCGATATTTCACAGTTTTATCATTTGGGGGAATTCCTGGAATGTTGATTTCATGTTCTCATTCGGATAATTTAACTTTGTAGAGATTCTTGTATATAATTTTCATATTATCATTTCTTTATTACCTTCAAAATGAGAAAATCGCCTAATTACATTTATTCTTAAAATTTAATTACACGACACAAGAATAAATTAACATAGTTACAAATACCTGATAAGTTTGTATACTTTATTGCAACATTAATAAACCCAACACTTAATTCCGCTTTACAATACACGTTAACTCGCAAACCCAAATCCTCAATCAAAACATACTGCAACCACATTTCTCTTCACTATAATTACATAATACCCCTTTAGAACGTGACCGAAACACTCTATCGTATCTATCACGACAAAGGCCATTGAAATCAATACTCTACCCAGTCTCTCAAACAGCCAGACCCCCTCCCGATCAAGTCGTCATCCATCTGCCGGTAAAAATAACTCGCGATTTTTTTCGGCGTCATGTCGCAAAGTTTCTGACAGCATCGCGGCGAGACATTAGACATGTTCAATCGAACGGCTGTCGGCTCTTAAGTCGAATTGAAATATCAAAGGTGCGCGTCGCGGCAACGGACGGCCGATAAAAGGCCGCCGCTTGTACTTTCAAATCCCGATTCGCGCGAAACAAATGTTTTGCGTCTCGCGCGTGGCGTATCGCGTTACGCGACGGATCAAAATATCCGAACGAGCGAGTGTAAATCGGCCGCGGCGAGGCGTCCGAGCGAGACAACGAGCCATTAGCATAATTTGTACGCGAGTGCCACCTGGATCGGTGCAACCCCACGGTCACCGGACAATGCGTCTTTCCCCCCTCGGGCCTTTATCTTCGCATTTTACGCGCGTCCTTTCGACCATTGTCCGCATTCGCACCCCACGGCCGGAATCGTGTGCGCACGGCCGCGCGCGGTATTAGGACGTAGAGACGCTTGCGTGGATGCGCGACAGGTCGGCACTGTCCGGAGGCGACGACCCTTTAACCCGATCGCGCATCGGACATTGTGCAACAGATGTTCTTGAGTCGTTCTTCAAGACGCTACGCTGAGAACGAATCGAGCCGATCGTCGAGTTTAAGCGACGATCGATAAGGTTCGACGCCTTCTCGGAGAAAGATGGAATTATATAAATTAACCTTCGAATGGATGCTACGGGTCTTGAGACTCGAGTAAAGTGGTTTAGGAAAACGATTGTTAGTGGTTTATAAAAAAGATGTAACAAATTGTATTTTTAAAATTGAAATAAGTGTTGAAATTTGGAATAATCTGTGTTGTATGAAATTCGTAAATGTTAAATTATTCAACAATGTATATTTTTATAGCATTTCAATATTAAGTATTAGTTGAAATTGTTCTTAAAGTGTTGCGAACCGTTTCTCACTTTTTTATAGAATTCACGGCAGGAATGTTGCCTTATTTCAGAACGAAGAGTTGATTAAATGAGTCGTAAAAATAGTGTAGGGATCATTAATTCGGAGTTAATGTTTATGGTTTTTGGCCCAACTTTGACAATTTTCGTGATTCAATGTTGATTTGGTGTTTCTTCTTTTTTCTCTCGATCGTTAAGATTCGACGATGGATTTTTATTGCTGCTGATAAAATTACGTATATAGATTTTATTACTAATCTGTATCTCATCTCTTTAGGTAATATAAGGTACAGTTTTAAATGGATTTATAAGAATTCTTTGATGTTTTGATCTTCCATTCATTTCTTTCAACAATTCAAAATTTTGTATTCTATTTATCGTTTTCGTTAATTTCAGGAAAAAATATGTTTTTGATACAGTTAATTTTTATGCAAAATTATAACACCAATTGCATTCAAAATTCTCAACATAATTTTTATTCACTTTAACTTCAACGTCAAATGAATGCGCTCACGTAAGTTTGGCCAACACTAAAATTATAGTATAATTTTGTTGAATAAATGAAAAAGCTTTATTTTATCATATAACGATTCCAGTATTAATAATGCATGAGAACATCGCACCTTGAACGTTTTTGGAGGAGCATTTTATAACAGCGGCGAGGCGCGGACTCGATTGCGACCATTAAAATTCAAAAGAAGATTTATAATTCACTTACGTGTACTCTGAAAAATTCGTAAAATTATCGAGTTCCGGCAGCGTCGATAAGCGGAAAACTTTTAACGTTGCAAGGAATTCTTTCCGCCAAACAAAATCCTCCCAAGGCTAGACGAACTTAATGGAAAATTAAATGTAAATGTTATATTTTGACGTTGCTTACATAAATATAATGTCCACGAAGTCGCGTACACAATTTTATTTCCGTCTTTATGCTTTATTTGTTCAGCAGCTTTTTGACTTTGTAATTTCGCGATGAAACCAACGATAAAGTATGAATATTCATCGAGATAATGCCGGAGCGTTTTTCTCCGCGACGAAGCGCTCGGATTCCTCACGGGTAAATCATTCTGGATCGGAATTACGGCGCCGATTTTCCGAAGGTCGCTAATTTAGACACGCGATGACACGGCATCGTTGCCCCACGACCACTGATTCCAGCAATTTCCAGCCATAAAACGTTATTGGAGGCGATCCGTTGGCCATTACGGCTCGCACTCTTGTCGCGACGTTAGAATCCAAAGACGCGGGCCAAGTCTTTATTAGTTACGCAAGGGGGCGCTGTTATCCGACAGCGCTCCTTGATTGTCCGCAAATTGAATGACATTTAATTGCGCGGTTCGGCTTTTTAATGAGTAATATAACGTTAGCGGACGCCGATTGAGACATGAAACACGGGGTTATTTCATCTTTATGACCGATCTTAAGTATTGCTAATGTTGCCTCGCGACTTGTTCACAAGTGGCGGGACACTTTACGATTCGCGCCTTTTTTTCGCAGTCGCAATTGTTCGCCGGCGTTTGTTTGCGACGCCGAGTGTTCTTTGCGTTTACGGCTTTACGGTTGCAATGGCGGTCCTCACTTCGAACTTACGAAGCCGGAAAAAACTGCGTTAAAATCTGGTAAAATCTTATTTAGTAGTCATAAAAGTAATGTACTTGTTTTGCGAATGACAATGTTTCAGCGTTTTTTGATTACTTGGGATTCTAAAATTAAATTTAGTTGAATTTCTGTTCTCATTTGAAACATTACATCTCACGGTCGAAGATATTTTTTAAATGTTTTTCTTTGTCAAACATTAATGTAGCATACTTGTAAACATGTATTTTTCAGGAGTTATATGTTTTCCGTTCTCGGTTATACGTTTGATAGCGATAAGGCTTTATTCTTAGACGAACACCAAAATACTTTCACGATCTTTTTAAAAAACAGTCGACGCCACGAAGGATAACTTCGCTTATGCACTTCATTATCACATTAGAAACATTAAACCTTTCTTTTTCTGCGTCACGAAGCTCGCGATAAAGCAAATTTCTCGAGCGAAATTTATCTGCACTTCTCCGAGAGCTAACCGTTCAATAAAGTAGAATATTTTAGGTTATTTTAATTTTAGACAAAAACGTTATAATATGTCTAAAGTATGGCCTCAATTAACGAGCGCGCACCGTCTTTCTCGTAGATAAAGCTTACGGTGTTTGGTCGGCTGAAATAATCGAAAATTAATTTGACGACCGAGGTTTATCTTCGCAATAAAAGTGACGCTCCGAAACCCGTCTCGACGAGTCCGACCTTTCCCTATACTCAAATCCCGGCCAACTTTGCTCGACGAAAATCACGACTCGTTTGCCGCGCCCAACTTTATTACGCTCATTATGTAATAATTTCGATAAGTGAGTCACCTCGTGACGTCGCGTAATTGTTCGACTTGTTAATGAATAATCTCGGGGCTCGCGTTCGGACCCATTTAATACGAGTATTAATTGGGCTGTGCGGCGTATCAAAAACCGCGCTCGGGATCGCCTTCCTTTTACGAAATATGCTTCGTGTAACTAACCTTAGCGTGCCCGAGGAGGAGATGCCCCGGTCTCGCTCGCACTCCCGACGTCGCTCATTTTTTCGCTGTGCCCCTCCCCCCTTCCAACCCCGAACGTACTTCTCTTTTCAGAATTGTTTGCGTGCAAGAAACGAGCAAAGTCCGGGAACGTGACTGGCTTACCATATTATCGCGATTTTTGCGGAATCGACCACACGCGGTGAAAAAATGGGTATCAGATTCAATGAAGCGATTCGACGGACGTTCGTTTGCAGTTGTTTTTATCAACAATTAATATTCGCGGGTGACAATGGCGCGTGACGATTCTAACTCAAGGTTACAGAAATCGTAAGGTTTAAGTGAAATTCTGAAGGAGCTTCGTGAAGAGAAGTAAATCTCCAAATTTGTCAATCGGGCACTCAATAGTAATGGAGTAATAGTTTTATTGGATCAAAAAGGTTTATATAACAACATCGTGGGTCATTATTTTAGCTATTGATAATTAAAATTATTTGTCATCTGTAATCATTGGATCGAATCATTGAACAAAATAAACGTTAGGTTTCTAATATTACTGAGATTTATCATTTGGGATGAAAGTCTTCGATTAGACTAGAGCCAACTATTTATTAATGATTTTTCGTAAGCATAAAAGTGTATTAAAATAAAACACGTAACATATCTTATATTTATCTATATGTTCGATTAATGTATTCATTTCATATCACCTTTTTGCTATATGTTTTTTATTGAAAAACAGACATTCGAAACACTTAGTTTTTACAGTATAATATTGAGTAAAGAAGTGCGTTAATGTCGATTGGCAAAAACATATCGCACCGCTGGAATTTAGGCACTACAGGTGCCACCGAAAAAACCGAGAAAACGCCGCATTATCAGCGTCAGACGTAACAAAATATTTACGTAATATGAACTTTTCGCTCGCGAACGTGCCAACGACGGCTGCCGGCAATTCAATCGCGCCAATTGCTCAATAAAGTCGCGATTCAAACTGGCCGTTTTCGTCGTTAATTCTGAAGATTCGCGCCACCGAGCTAGTGTCCGTCACCGTTAATTGATTTGTCTATCAAAGGCCAGTTGCGCCGTTACATAAAAATTGGCATTTAATTAACAAACGGACGCGCGCGTGTTACACAACAACCGATCAAAATCAAATGAAGATTTTGCAGCGAAAAACAGCGCCAAATGATATAATTAATCATCATAATTTACATAAGCTCAAATGTTATTATAACTGATAGTTCTTCTATTGAACACTCAGGCCTGCAAAATACTAATTTATAAAACTTGTAAATTGTTCAATGTTTCATCAAATGGCAAACGCTGAATTGAAAAACAATTGCGTCAAAAATGAAAGTGAGAATAAACTCGTAACAATAAATCAAATACACTGTTAAAAATCCGGAGTAAGAATGGAGTTCTGGGAGTGCAATTTTCACTCAATAACGGATGTCCAGCAGGTCCACACTATAACGGAGTAACAAAAACGGGAGTGACGGTAAAAGTTAAAAATTGTAGTTGACTGAGCATGCGCAGTGTGCTCTGCGCATGCATGAAATCCGAAGTCACTCCGTAATTGAGTGAAATCTTACACCGTTAAACTTACACTCTACACTTTCCGTTGAACTCCCAATATTTTTAACAGTGTAGTAAGCGCTGTGCATTTTACAATTTATAAATTTCATTTTACCATTTAAATACTACTTTTGCTATTAAATATTCCTAGTCGAAAAAAAGTCAGTCATTCTTTTCAAGTTACAAAAACATATCTATAAACGAATTTCGAAACAGTTCTATCAACATATTACACGTAAATCAACAAATATGATTTCTCGAAAAGTTATAATTTACCATAGCAACCATAGCAATTTACCATAACCATTACAATAATAATAGATATCATTATAATAATATAAAAAAAATGCTTATTATCGCAGCTCGTAATACCAGTAATGATAATAATTATAACAACGGCACTAATAATGATCGAAAAAAAGCGTGTTGCAAGTGTGACGCGGCGGCGTCATTTTCCCTGCATATTAATCTTCGTTATCTCGCGCGCGCGGCCACTTTTTCGCGCTTTTATTGCGGGGCCCAATATCGCCTCTCTCCATCCGGCATGACGCGCTGTCTTGTAGTTTCACCGCGCGATGGTTTCGCCCGAGTGCGTTTTGCAGAATTAGCCTCGCGAAAATAACGCGAAGCTCGGATATTATGAATATTATAAGTGCGAGTCGTTGAGCAATACGGGTGCGACGCGAGTGCGACAGGACGGAATCTCGCGCGCGGCGGCGATTACGAGCGACGGTTGAATTACATAAAACGCCGCGCCGCGATAGTTAGCATTTTAATCTCGCGTTTGATATACATCGGCTTTGCATATTTCTCATTTTCCGACGGCCGACCGCTGATGGATTTCAACTCCGATCGCCAATTTGCCGGCCAAGTTTGATTGACTAATCGCGAGCGAGAAGAGCTGTCGCGTTATGGAATCAACGTAAAATCGATTTGTCGTCCAGATGTCGAATTTCGACGGTGATGAACCAGTTTCTGTCAGGACGGATTAGCTCGATGCGATTTTCAAGAAATTTTGGCGACATGAACGCCAATGACACTGTTTTGGAAATTTTCGGATATTTCGTGTATTAAGAAATCGAGTTCGCAATAATTATGGTTCACATAGTAAAATGCACAATGCCTGATGCAGATTGCATTTATGCTATATGTTACATGTATTGTAAAATTTGTGAAATATGCGTAAAAAAAGTGTTTTACTACATAATATAAAACTTACGATATTTAATATATCGTGTGTTTTAATTTTAAAGTTTTACGATATACATTTTTATTTTTACGGCTTTTTGCAATTTTTACGTACTCTGTTTATCATCATAGTTTAGTCAACCTTATATCACGTTGACAACTCATTTTATGATTATATCATTTTATTCCAAAAATTTTTCGAGCAATTCCCACGTATTTGAGTTTGAAAGCAATAAAGTCGATTTTCTGATAAATAAAAGAGAAAATAAAATGAAGTAATCCTCTGTGGAATCGTTATCTCGATATTTTTAAAACAGATAAAAGTCATTAAAATTGTTACGACTTAAAACTTTTAACCAGTGGGGAGGGGAGAGACAATGAAGAAACGTGAGCTTAGAAAGGTTCTTTTACTATTTTTTACGTTTATCCCAGAGGAAATTAGAGTTATGCTAATGTCTAGATTGCGATGCTATCTGATTTTGGTAATTTATGAAAATAGTTCGTCGTCGGACTAGTGTGTTTATTTATTCCATAAAACTGGTGACGGAGCGTACATATTGTGAGTCATCGCTTTACTTCTCGAGAAAAAGAATCATCGTGGGGTAAAAAAAATGGTTAAAAATCCGGCCTCGCACGGCATTGGCGGAGCGGTGACGTCAGACAAAACTTGCGTCTCTTGAGCACGCACGAATGTAAATAATAACAGAGTGGGGGATTGTCGAATCAATGGCAATAGTAATAATGTTTTTTTTGGATGTCTATCGGGAATAAACGTAAAAGTAATGCGATAAATAATTTTTATTCAATTACTTTTTTTTAAATAGTTAATTTAAAAAAATGACGTTTTTAGCAAGAACTTACAAGGTAAAATTTTCGCGGTAATCGAATAATTTAAAAATTTTAATGATTAAACATTGTACTTCACAATAAAATGTTAATTTTTGTAAAATAATTATAATGTATGCTTCTGCAATGATCTTCCAGTACTTACATTAAATTTCATGACATTCTCAACAGTGTGTCATAATGTAGTTTTCTGAATCATACCATTTTTACTTAAGATCACGTAATTGACTTATCTTATAAATACTGAATAATTAAATAACACGTAGAATTGTTGAAATGTCAAATTTTTTATCCGATTTAAATCTAATATTTAATGTCTTCAACTCGAAGGCACAGTACGTCAAATAATTTGCCGCGCAGTTACATAAGCCCAGTACAATAAAAAATTATGAAAAGTGCAATCCAAAATGGAACGCGAGAAGTCAGTAATGAAGAACGAATCGTAGACATACGACGATAATAAAGTAGTATCTTTGAGGCTTTTGGCGTGGAATGCCGATACGATCATATATCAATAACTATGAACGCAAACTCGCACGAATAAATGTAATTATAAGTAAGAGCAAGGCTGGACCACGCCCTGTCTCCGTTCGATTCTCCGCCGTTCTCTGTCGTTCCCTCAGTTCCTCTCGATCCGCGTTTCCCGCCTCGTTTGCGTGCGCGCGGCTCAGATGGGTTGGGTCAGGTTAGTTTGGGTCCACTTCCTCTTATCCGCCAACTATTGCCATTCGTGAAAAATTCGCCGCCATGCTTTGCGTCGAGCGTTACGGTTATTTACGCGAAAAGCGGAAATAACTGTCGATTTGCAGAGCCGGATTTTCGTAAACGCTATGTATTTTAGAAAGTCGTCGAACTTATCACTTTTCTCAATTCAACCTCAACGAAATATTCGACGAACATACTTTTCGTCGTTTCTTCGCATTTTTTTGGCAATAAACATATCAAGCTATCAAACAGATACAGAGGAAGTGCTGAAAAATCAAAGAAACTGAGGAAAATCGTTAAATATGACGTCGAATCCGCCTTAACGGAAGAACGCCAGTAGATTTAGCTTTATTGCGAAAAAAGACCATAGTTGCGTTAATTCGACCATCGCTCGGGCTCTCTGGCCTAGCTATCGATGCTATTAATATCAGCGTCATCCCGACCGTTGATAAGCTGCAAAAATGGCGCGCGGTTAATTAAACCGAACTTAATCGGCCGGCGAAATTAATTCAGCCGGGGAATGCGAAGACAGACGTTTAACGGCCGACGGCTAATCAGCCCTGCATCCGCAATCGCGGGAAATGCGTAGACAAACAGTCGGCGGAAAAAGTTGTTATTAACTTTCCCGATGATCCGCGGCGTATCGACTTTGACCGAACAAAAACTCCGCACGCAAACACCAACCTCGTCTCTCGTTCCTTCCTTTTCCACGCAATGTCTCGCTTCGCTATTTTTCCTCTTTGTTATTTGACATGAGCAATTCATAAATTGCGGTCAGATCACGGCTTCTGTATCGCGCGAAGCAATTTCAGTTAGAAGAACGTCCGGTTCGCTTCATTACGACGCCGCGCAAACATCATCAGAATCTCGTCGACTTATTGCACGTGGGCACAACAACTCGCGAAACAAAGCGGCGTGAAACATCGCACTGTGCTCGATTTTCATGAATGACCGCAATCTACGACAACGTTTGATACCAAGAACCCACGAAGGGCCTGTTCTACTCACAGGGTAACTCCTGACAAAATGAAAGAGGATACAAAACGAGACGGCGAGCGTTGAAAAAAGTTGCATCTGTTCGTTGCGCACTTTTTCGAATTCATAAATTCGGACGTTCGCGAACAAGGCCGGTTAATTTCGCGCAATTGTGTCGCCGATGGTTGAAAGGCGAGGAAACCGCTGACCCGCACCTGGGACCGGCTTTTGTCCCCGGCGATTCAGCCACGGACAATGTCGATCAAATTGGAGCGCACAATTAACAGGCAGCGGCTCACCCCCCTCCCCCCTCCCGCCCCCCACGCCGCGCCCGTCCTCCCCCCCCTCTGCACTCGCCCCTCCACTCCTCCCCCGCCTTCTCCGCTCCTGCTGTC
>JABFOV010002642.1:0-19141 GCA_022817685.1 Aradophagus sp. ZL-2020 | reverse complement strand
ATTTAATTGTTTATAATCGCGGAGTTTCTAAAAACCACTATTTTTTTGTTATTGAAAATGAAAAATGTGTAGTTAACATAAAAGGTTACATATTTCACTATGTACCTAATACTCAGTTATAATTATTATTGTATAATTGAAATATTGTAATAATCAGTTATTAATTAATTGATTATCCTAATAATAAATTACTGATAAAATTATTAACTCGACTGTCAACCAAGTAAGTCGTCATGTAATATTTTGTCCCCGATATATGTTAAAACGTTTCTGATTTGAATACGTTTCACGAGATATCGTTTATGATTAACTTTCGTCAAACGCCACGTTGTTTATGATTAAAACGTTTAAAACTTGAGTGTTAACTACCAAAATGAGTTCTTTGGATAATTAATTATGAAATATTCGATTATTTTGATAATCAATTATAGAGTAATTGATTATTGTAGCAAGTTATTAGTTTCCATGACGTTATTAGTTTAAAGGGTGATTGTTAATTATTATTTTGCCCAAGTCTATTTAACAGAAAGACGAATAATAATTATCTATAAAGATTAGGAATATTTAGATGTTTACAGCACAAAACTTAACCACAAGTTTTATAACGCTTGGAAGAGTTTTAAAATCGCAAGCAAATATGTTTACTTTTTAAATACTAGTTTTGGTGGTGCAATAAAAGAGAGAACAGATTTTTTTCGAAAAAATCGGAATTTTTGGGTATGGAAAAGTATAGAGCTATGTTACCTTTTGAAATATTAATTGTTTCTAGTTTATTTCTCACATTTTATAAGGAAAACGTAAAAAAAATTTGAGTGCTGTATTCAAAACAGACTGTTTTGTCCAGTGTACTTTGCGTATCTAGGAGCAGACGGTAAAGTGCAACTTTCTGTCTCAGGGCGATAATAAAAATGTGCACACGGCTCAGGCCTACAAATGCGCCATTTGTACGCTTGAGTAACATAGAAATGCGACGAAAAAAATTCTCGTAAAACTATACCAACTGAGTAAAATTGCGTTATTCTTAGAATGAAATTAGTTTTACACTAATTTACACAAGTTATAGTAGTTTTACACAATTGATATTTATTTGCATTCAGAGAAAAATTCAGTAGAAATTACTGTCCTCGTCAGCTGAATCGGATACTACAGATATATTTTGTTAAATTTACTGTAATCAGAGTTAAAATAAATAAAAGAAAAAAAAACAGTAAAATGTACTGAAATTACTGTTTCCTTTACCGAAGAGGATTAAACTAGACAACAACAGTCGTTCTAAATGTATGTTTCTCCGTGTAACATAGCCAACCAACTAATAATAATTGTCGATCATTTTTGTTCTTAAACGATACTTTTTCTTCCCCAAATACGTGTTTAATCAAAATCTTTCCTTACTTTAACTCGTGTCACTGTATGTAATATCTTTCAGCAGTAGCTCTGATTTTAAACTTATAACGATACCGTGTTCTGAAAATTTCTGATCGTCGATTGTTTTTTGGACACGAAAAAGTATGCTATTTTCAATGTTTCAAATTATTATGTGAAACTAAGTAAAATAAAATAAAAATACAGACAAAAATGTTTACAAAATGAGCGATTTTTAATGCGGCATAAAATATTTATTTCGATCGCAGAATAATCACGTCACATTCACGCTGTTAAATCAGTTATTCTGAAACGGAGCGTGGAAAATATATTTCATCTGCCTTAATGGAAAGCGCATCGCTGAAATATCGCACCGGCGATATAATGTTCACTCACACAATCTGTTGTGTGAACAAATTTGTCGACAAAAATTTTTTCTTTCAATCGCCAACAGTTTTATTGTTGCAAAGATTAATCGCGCACGTCGATGCCTTAAGTTGAAACCCGTGTTTTTAATATTCCTCATAATTGCCGCTCCCAAGGCTAAGTTCACCATAACAACATTTCCTCCGAACTAGGTCATTGCCAGAATTTTTAGCCGGTGAAATTCTATCGTCATGAAATTATTGAACTCTCTGAATTGCAGCAAATCCAAAAGCGGCTGAAATCCACGTCATTGATACGATTAAACTAAAAATACGTGCACAAATGAAGCATTTACGAATGCAGCGAAACAGCCTTCAATGTAATGAACAGCAAGTTCGTTTTTTACGCGACATGCGCTTGTTGCACTATAAAAACTGGTGCCTCATTTTGTAGCATTTTTTATTTTTAAGATCGGAGTAGAAAGGTATCATACATTTCAAGATACGTGTTATGTCTGTCTCAGTTTGCATGTATTTGAGACACTTTTAGAACACAAAAAAAGTTTCAAAATGCGACATTTGTTTTTACAGTATAATATTTGTCGTTGAAACTCGAACTGCAAATTCAGTTCAGAAATTAAAATTATTCCGAACAACGCCGTATCGTGGACGAAGACTTACTGATACGACGTATTTCGTTTCATTTATTTCGCGACAAGCATTCGGAGAAAGTCTGCGGATTCTCCAATAAAATTCAACATTTTCTCGACGAAACTTGAAAACGAGGAAGAATCGTGAAGTCACGCAATTCAACATTTTGAGTGAAAAAAATTTTCATTTAAAAGTCTTATTCGCCGATGAAAGTACGCGCGAAACCTCGAGTATACACTAAGCTAAGAGGCCACGTGATTTCCAAAAACCCGATGTTTTGCCGGATCGAGTGGCGGAAACGGTTTAATTTTATCATGCCGAAGTCGAATAATTTTAATTGAAGCGCCACGTGGAATGAACTTTATCAATCATGAAGAAGCGACCTTTTTCCGAGCTTTATGTCGTGAACGTTTCAATTAATATTGAAGAGAAAAAACTCTGATGCATAATTTACTAAATATACTTTGTTTATGCTTTTAAACGCCTAACTTCAATTTCTTGATTCAAATTAAAAATTGAATAAAGTGAATATTTACGTAGACTAGAAACATACTTCATTTAACATTATTTGGTAACATAAATTAATAAGCCACTCTTTAGAAAAAGAAATCATTTCTAAAAGTGAAGCTTATTATTTCTATCCACGCGAAATAAACGAACGTGAGAAAAGTGACTTATTCTGTTCATTTCCGACGCTTCCATTTTGTTTGTTCTCTTTATTTTACTTTCAAAATAACCACCTTTTTGAATCGAAATGGTTACTTTCGCGAGTATAACGTGAAAAATTAACTTTACACTACTGAAAGCTATCGTTCTTCATTCACAATTGTAACAGGTTAACAATGGCTTTTAAATTGCGCTCCACTGAAAATTCATATTTCGGAGCATGAAAACGAGACAACGACCATGAGGAACCACTGTGCATCTCAAATTGAGTCACATTCTGCTGGAAAAGCCGCGGAGGGAACACAATTACGGAAACGCGCTGACCGAAGAGTCAACGTGAATTGCCACGACACGAGTTGTCAAACGTTACCTCAGCGCCAGGACGGATGGTGTAACGCCACGCTTGGTAAAGAGTAAAACATAATACTATCAAATCAGCAGCGCGATTTTAAAAACAAACAACTTAGCATTAAATAAAATCTACTCGCCATTTATTAACATCAACAGCTGAATACGATTGATTGATTGATTGATTGATTGTAATCAAAATCATCGTACCTTATTGGAACCGTATGATATCGTAATATAGAAAATATTAATATACCATTCTACTAACTTTTCATACATGGCATAGTAATTTTTTCTATAATAGTGTGACAAATTTTATCATAACTATTGTATCATTTATAGTAGTATATAGGTTATTTTACTATACTGTATAGAAGATATTATTTTAATGGTATAGGTATAATTATATATATATATATATATAATGGTAACTTATGGTACATTTTTGTTGTAACTCTTTTCTGCCTGTTCATTCTCTTTGCCGAATAAAAAAGCAACTTTGAAGTACTATTAATAACAATGCATGATATTTGGCAAGCTAAACGATACACCATATTGAAATATTTATTTTGTTAAAACGCAATTAGATAGCTCGTATTGAATCCTATTCTAACCTATTCAAGCCTTTCGTCCTCCAACGCTTTCTTTTTTCAATTTCACGCGCAAAGAAATAATTGTTCTTTCGTGTGAATGTCTTCCACGTGTATTAATTAAGAAAAATAAAATGAAGTACTCTACGGTGAAAGACAGTACCGTTTATCGAGTCGCTCTGCAAAAGTATACCACACGATATTTGTCACCATTCATTCGTTTTCGTTCATCGCCTTTCAACATTCCCTCTCGAACGATCTCCAATTACATCCTCCCATGCTAATAAACGTTGAAAACTTCAAGTTCATCCGACCAAAAAACACTTGTCGATCCAATAACTTGCTTCGTTGATACACAAACCGCTACTTTTGCTACTCGAGGCGAATAGCCCGAAGCAACGAAATTTCCGTGCGATTAATCTCCCGACGATCAACGAAACAAGCGAGCAATATTGTTGAAACGGTGACGAGTCGTCGCAGCGGACGGCGCGGTTGCGACATTGGCAATCGCTGGCCGAAACGTTGTCGCGTTGAAAGTTTCGAGCGGCCGGCGACTTGACAGCGGGCGCTCGAGCCTCGGGGAAGAGGCCCGAAGTGGCGGCCGCCGAGGCGCGTCCGCTCGACCTTAGAAAGTTTGACGATCTTGGACGGGCCGACTGGCGGCCTCGGGCCAGGACGGAAGGACGTGCGGCGAGCGAGGACGAAGTGTCGCACAAGGTCCCCGAAGATCGATGTCGCGTCCGGCCGCGAGTGCCGTTCGGCGCGGCGCAATTGCGACGACTCGGCTGCCAAGTTGCGTCGTCGCTTGTTTACCTACGTAACGGCAGCAGCTCTGTTGTTGCCAGTCGATCGGTGCGCCGAGCACTCCGGGCCGCGATTCCGGGGCCTTGGCTGGCGATCCAGCGGCGAGCCCGACTCGGTGACGATCCGCGCGCGTTCCCGCGAATCCGGGGCCAGCTTTCGCAGCGACCAGCCGACGATTCACCGTGAAAATTGACTCGTCTGTCCGGACACTCGTAGCACTCGTCGTCCCTGCCCTTTTCCCATATAACCATCGGCCATTTTCCTCCTCGCGCCTACCCCACCAAAACCCATATCTGTCACGCGTTCTCGAGCGACCCGAACGCGACGACACGGGCCCGTTGCACGGCCTGGTACTGCTCCCGTCGGCCGCGGTAGGTAAAGCGGCTGGCCGACGTAGCGGCCGTTGGTTCGGGAGCGCTCTTCCGTCCCGGGTAAACAAAATTTCATCAATTTTTCATCAAAAACTTATCAATCCGACAAAATTTGATCGATCAAGTGACACCTCAGCGGATATAAAAGTTGACTTTTGAGATCATCCAAATTGCTCGATCTAGTTTTTCTTCTGAAATCGATCTGAATGTTATCGTTTGAGAGGTAGATTAAAGAAGGCGAGTACATTAAAGAAGACGTGTACATTGGGTTTTAAGTTTGGCGTACTTAAATTTAATTTTTTTTATCCAAGACAGTTTCCCTTACTTCCCATACAAATGTTGTATAAAATAAGTGACATTAATATTTTTACGTTTTTTTAATAATTTCTCGTGAATTTTTGTTTTGATTCAGTTTGTTGGGATCAGAGGATGATCAGCATTGGTTGATCGAAACACAACTTTTCGATATAACTCCTCATCACTAGCGACGACCAACAAATTTTCGCCTTCTTTAACCTACCTCTCAAAAGATAAAATTCAGTGATCGATTTCAGAAGAAAAACTAAACTAGATCGAGCAATTTGGATGATCTCAAAAGTCAACTTTTATATCCGCTGAGGTGTCACTCGATCGATCAAATTTTGATTGAGTCGAATTGATCAGCTTTTGATCAAAAATTGATCAATTTTTTTTTTATCCGGGTTCGGTTCGCATCGAGCGTTCCGTGACATCCGGGGCCGAAAGACGGTAACGCCAATTAGAGCCCCGCTTTCGGTGGGGTAAGAGCTTCGAAGAAGTGATGTCACGGTGATATCGTTCCACGGCGAAATCATGAGTCAATCGATGACATCGCTGTGTAGTCACAATGAAATCAGAAATATTATTGACTGTTTGTTTATGAGGGTGTTCGTTATCAGAGGCGTGATATCACGGTGAGGGAGCAGTGATGTCGCGTGAAAATTGATATCAAGACATCCAAGGTCACAGGGATAAAATGTCAGTACTCGATTGTATTGAACTGCAATAGATCTTTCTGATTTTATTTTGTTGGATAACTTGTTCGCAATATTTAAGTGATATCACGGGCTCGCCAATGTGATGTCACACTGGTGGTAACATAGCCTGAAGAAGTAAACAATAAATTTATATTGTCACATTTACGGTACCACGTTTGTGGCAAAAACTTGATCTTTGTAATAAAAATGATGTTCGAGATTTCATAATAATAATTATTTCGAAATGTCATGTACAAAGGGAACCAAGTAAAACATAGATTATATTATACAGTGATCAGGGTAGCTGCGATTTTGAACTTTTATTGGCTTCATTTTTCTGTACAGTTTGATCATAGACTTTCTTGATTGGAAAATAATAAGTCGGAAAACGAGGTGGCAATATTGTAGCGAGTCAAATGGTAAATGCCTCTACCGACGGAACAGTGATAATTCGAACAGCATGATAGGTGGCGCTATAAGAAACATAAGAAGGAACGATCCGATGGTTCTCATTCACAATGAAAACATTTACCTATCAGATATTATGATGAAAATGGAGCACATGTCGATTATCATTCGACATCGATAAAGTGGAAATTCGCATTTTAATTAAGTAACAAGTCACTAAATTTTCAAATTACTGTCGATATTGAATCAATGCCGAATTTGTATTACTGTTTCTTTGAAACGGTAAAAGAAATCATTTTAAATAATATATTTAAATAATATAAAATACAATTAAAAATAAGGATATACACGTAATTAATATCATATAAGTAAAAGTATTCATTAAATTCTGGCAATACACATTTTTTAAGACTTACAGGCGTTCACTTAATGATAATTCTAGTAAAGTAATTTAAAACGTAAGATGTCTTTATTTACAAGTACCGTCTATTTAATAGAACAAATATTTTAGAGAACAAATATAAGACCGAATGAGGCAAATAAATCAATATTATGTAACGAGATAAATGAAGTATAAGAAATTAAAGTATAATCAATCAAATCATTCAATAATCAATTAAATACTGTTTAAACTTACTTTTAGACAAATAACATTTTTGACGTTTGTGAAATTTCAAACGATACCCTCGATCTTTTTAGAAAAACTTGAAATTTTGAAGGAACAAGGACTGTTTCAAGTATTTTTACAGTAATTAACTTCTTTGTGACACAGACATTGTATATACATTATGATCAAAGTTTTCCATCTGAAAATATCCACATAATTTTATTCAAGCATTACATTTTTGAAAAACTAAACAAAAAGCTTCAAGCGAACCCCTTCATTATTGTTTAACTTCATACATGTACTTGAAAAATTTGTTGTTAAAATATACATCAAATTAGTTCGAAATTGTTAAACGTTCAGACGGTGTGGATATTTCGTAAACGTTTTCCCAGCGCCGAACCGATGCTCGTGTGCCGCAAACAACAGTTAATAATTGACCCGAGAAGTGGTCGTCCACGCGGCTGACTTTGTAGACTTTGCGGTCCCCCTTCCTTCGCGGTCTATATTCGGACGACGCTTTCTCCATTCGCAAGTATCAATCGCGGTTCCCGAAGGCGGCGGGTCCCGAAGGTCAGTAGCAAGAAGCCAGCGGCTCGCGCACCTAACGTCATGCGTGTCTCTCTCGTGGGTCGGAAAACTTGTTCCCCACTTGGCCACGCGTGTGTGAATAAGCCAACGGGGGATCCTGCGAGCAGGCCTCTTCTCAAAAGAATAACTCGGCGCGTAGTCGCGCTCAGTCGCCGAGGCCGATCGGACGCTCGAAATTCCAATCGCCGGGGACGCGGCGCGAATGGTCAGCGAGCACGCGGCCCAGTCCAGCGACCATCCAGGATGTGATTTTCAACTTTTCGTGAAAACCGGTTTCGTCTTCCACGTCGAGCGTCCGAGTTAACGCAGGCTGCACTTTTTTAACGGGACGTTTCCAATTAACGGCAAAACGACTGCGATCAAGTTTGACTTTTGCGTGGATTCACTGGTGAATTTCGCGACTGCGCGACAATGGCTTTGTCCAGCTTGGTCCCTCGGACGTTAGTTTTTGCCAGCGGAACTGCGCCAGGGAGGGAAAAGGTACGTCGATGTTACTTTTTCTACTGTATCCTTTGGTTTATTTGTGTCATCTTAGAGTAGCTCTGAACGCTGGTCGATCGGCGTACGAAATAGTCCGTGAAGTGGTAGTCCGCAAGGGCATTAAAATCGCTATGGTTTTACGTCTGCGATTCATGTTTATACCCTTTTGTGGTTTCTAATTCCTTGTCTGAAGACATTTTATTGATGGTTATCATTACTTTAGATGTTGTTGTGGACATTCGGTAAACGTTTTTTTTAATATTGAAAAATGGATATTGATACTTCTGAGCAAAGACTGCTAAGTCCAAATATTCGATTAATTGAAGAAGTCTCTTTTATAACCAAAAGTAAAACAAAATATTTTTGTCGAAATGGTAAAAGTATCTATCGAAGATAAAAGTATTAGTTTACGTTAAAACATCTTTTTGAACTATATAAAATATAAAAACCGTAAAAATTGCATAACTTATTTCTATATATTTTATAATTTTTATCTTTTTTCGGACGTTATATTATACATATTTAAAAAAATGTTAGTTCGTGTAAGTCGTCAAAGATTTTATGAAATTTTACGAACTGATGTTCGTCGAATAACACCTGTCAGGTAAATCTAGTTCGCGGGAAAAAATAGTCTGATAATAATAACAGAGAACGCTATGTTAACTTATTTCTGTAGAAGTAACAAAATACACCAACGGAAATTACGAATGAATTTTATATGAATTTACTTTTCCCATAATTTATAAACAAGAAATAAATTAAGTAATTTTAATAATAAATCAAAATCCACATCGAATACATTGATGTCTTCATCCAAAACACAGACAAAAATAAAATAACAGGCGAGATGTCTTACAAGACAAGTCACTTTGTGAAAAATGTCATATGTAATTAATTGAACCAAAGCAAACGTTGCGGCCATCTGCCGATGCCATCCTTTTCTTTGTTTCATGATTCGGTCTATTTTCTTGACTTGACAAGTATGATTTCCTCCCGTTTGGGAATGTCATTTTGAGATAAAGGAATACAAAAATAAACAGAATTAGACATTTTTTCAGTTGCCGAACATATGGAAATTACTGTAGATCCCAAAATTATTTTTGCTGGGAAATATTTGTTGAATCGAAATAAGGGATAGGCTTCGCCTTTTACTGGCAGTATCATGGATGCTATGCATATCAAAACATTTTAGGTAATACAATTTAATTATAAGAAGCTTAACAACCGAAGTGAAAAAGCGGAAGTAACTGGTTATAAGTTGAAAATGAGAAGGACGTGTTGGACAATCGTCGGAAGTATGTCTTACTTTAAATTACACGTTACATGACGTGAGCCACGTGTTACGCATTTTATCACCATTAATTGAAAGACTTTTCCTCGCGTTAATTCGAAAAGCGAAACAATTTGATTAAAGTAATCCATTTGATTTCGTTGCAAAAGTTATTTCGATTAAATAATGCGGCTGTAATTGCCGTACAATTGCGAATCGAAATCAGCATTAATATTATCACGCGACGAAATTGATATTCCTCTAATTAATATACTTTCTGTTTCTGAGCAACGCGGGATCGGAAGTAAGATGCAATGTAGTCAATATAGTGTGTGTGTAATGTTAATACACGCAAATTATAGTGACGATAATTACTTATTCGATTTTTCATGATAAAAAGTTATAAAAAAAATTATTAATGTATTGAATATCGATTGTATACATATATAGAAACTGCAAAACAGTCAATTGTATATCAATTGAATATCAGTAGTCATTATTCGGAAATATCGATATTTTAAAATCGATATATCCCAATTGAAAATATCGATACCTGATATATCGATATATTTTTTTGTATTTTTTAGTTTTTTTTTAAATTTTTCTTCTAATTTCTTTATCATAAAGGATATAATAAAAAAATAATGAGAGGCGTGCTGCAGTGTGTTAATAATATCGATACGACTACGATGAAACATTAAAATCAAATATTATGATCTCTAATTTAAAACAAAGGAAGAGAATCGTAAACATAATTACTTCGATCTGACTTTCAAGCCGCAATAGAGTTGTTAACATCTGCATTACTTAACAGTAATGAAAATAAACCATTTATTATCTATATCCCTAATAAGATTGGCCAATATTCGAAGAATATTGGAATTCGTATATAAAAGTGAAAAAGATCGATATTCGATATATTATGGTTCCAATAATATCGAACTTTGATACATCGGTAAATTTTTCTATATATTTTTTATATCAAGGAATAGCATATAAAAATTAATGCTTGAATTTTTATACACTCTTAGAACACAAATTCTGAGTCACGATATAAAATCCTTCGTCAGCATGAAATCTCTTTCGATATTGTGTCGAGATTGAGAAGTTCCAAGTTATTTCGAAGAGAAATAAATGATTTTCTTATAGAAAATGTGTTAATGCTGTGGCAGAATTTACAATAACTGACGAGAAAGGTATCCAAAGCGTTGCGTTATCGACACAAAACACTGTTTTCACTTTTATTTAACCTAAAGTGAACCGTCAAGACTGTTAGAAGTGCTACCTTGGCGATATTTTGAAATAGGAATTTCTGAAATTAGGTCTACTTTCACACTGTACTTCCGTTAGTGTATATGCATTTAATTATATTTCTTCTGGCAATACAAAATGTTTACAATTTCTACCTTCAAAAGTCGTACGAAAATCAGGAAATTGAACTGAATTGGCATGAGATTGAATACGTCTGACCGCATAAAACTGATTCGACTTACTTATCGAATTACATCAGATGAATTCTTCAGATTAACAGTTACCTTCTTACAGAATCAGACTCCATGCATACTAAAAAAAAGGGCAAATCATTTTGAATAAAAATCCGGTAATTATGTTATATATATATAACTATTAAGAGAATTTACCTGAGCATTTAACTACGCTTAATATTCAATATAAATTCAGTATCTAATTGCAATCACTGTAATTACAAATTTCTAATTCAAGACATTTCGTGATACAAAGTGTCTTAAGAGAAATGATTTCTTTTGGAACACATGATACATTTGGAGAGACTCTACTGACGAAGCTAGTAATTTTTACTGAACTGTGCTTGATGTGCATAAATAATTTTTAATTTTAATTTTTTTATTTATATTACTTTCCATTTGTGAACGTTGAAAATCTATTAGTTGACTATCATTATACTGCATTAACTTCGGAAACAAAAATAACTGTTTTATTAAAAGCAACATCTCGAATCGGTCGTAAAAAGTAATTATCCCAGAGTCAACAGTCGAACAAAGCGTTGTTTTAAAAAGCGTCAGTTATTCCCTAAATTTACAACGGCGAAACAATTTACTGAATGGCTGTACAACGAGAACTATCGCGAAGACGGTAAACCGGTTTCACGGAGGAAGAAGAAGAACCGTCTAGGCTAGAAATAAATGTAACACGAATCGAGACACAAATACACGTAATACTATTATGTTTCATCGAAAAGAGAAACGCCAGCCTCTGTAAAAAGAGACGACGAAGAGACGATAAAGAAGAGTTAAAAATGAACACTTTTTCAACATCCTATTCACAACGCCATGAAAGACGGTAACGATTCATCTGAATTTATTACCGCTCGGATGTAATCATTTATAACGGCAATTAAAATAAATTCAATAATTTATTTATTACTAACCGATTTGTTTGTTCCTTCTTTTAGCATTATTTTATGACTTTTATTTAGACGTTTTCATTATTTCACATTATTCGACAAATATGTAATTTAGATATCATATTGGTGTGAAGCAAATTAATTGTGGCATAAATTAAAATAATAGTAGACTTTAGCAATTCGAAAGTTATAGTTTTAAGAATAAAGGCGTTTCGAAGAAAAAGTTTTAGAGCACATTAAATATCTAGTCTCGAAAAATGTTCTCCAAACTATTCTCTCGTTCGAAGTCTATTTAATTCATTTCAACAAATCCTTAAACCTCGGCTTTTAAAGGTACCAAACGAATATAGTTGTCCAAAAAATCGAGAAAAGTTAAAAAAGATTGATTCCCAACTTTTTTCGGTCACCCTCTCTAATCAGCAGTTCGGATCTCGATTCACTAGCGCGGATATCGATTGGAACTAATCCGAAGGATTAAAGGCGGGACGCGGGCTGGCCCAACAACGAATCGAAATTCGCGGCAAGTGCGCCGAGTTAATATATGCAAATGCCTGGCTAACAGACGAATTAATACGGCGGTTCGACGAAAAGCGCGATCCCGGACGATAAAGCAGCGCGATGAAAATGTATAAGTGGCACAAAAGGAAACGCGTGTCTTTCCGGGCAATGAACTGCGCACGGATAGACGCGGCGTTTTCCTTCTCAAGGAAATAACAGAACTGAAAGGTTAATTAACCGCGAACATCGGACGACTTGTAACGGGCTTCTGATGCTCCGGCAGATAGATCCCTGTCCGCGGACGGTCGCGCCTTCATCCGCCGCTAACAATTCCCTCTTTCGCACTCTCGCTATCCATTTTCGCATATTAAATGAAATTGCTCTTATTAAGCCAACCTTTCCCGTCGTCATCTCGTCGGGCTAAACGAACGCCGCGGTGCACGTCTCTATTCCTGGAATCACTTGTTGGGACGCGCTTAACTTTCTTTATCCGAACCGCGGGATTAAGTCTAATCCGATCGACAGCGGCTTTTATTGAACTTTTACAGCCCGCGATTGCGCGAATAATTGTCGAGTCATTTGTTACAATTAGACGGTCGAGCGAAGAATTGCTGGGGAAACTTGAACTTGATAAATTCTTGCTGTAACGACATCACGGTGACTGACATTTTGTTATTATTTAAACATTTTTTAATAATGACGACCGGTCAAAAATGATCAAAAATGATTGATTTCATTTATATTTAACAATTGCATTTTTTTCAATGTTTTTCAAATTCTTTTACCAACATTGTCGATCGTTTTCTTGTTAATTTTAAATGTTGCTACCTTGTATTTTTTTCAGTGTATTAATGTCATTAAAATCTACGTTACAATTTTATCAATACCACTCCCGCTTCGAATGATGATTATGTTTCGCGTGAAATCATTTAATTTCCCTGAAGCGTGGAGTATAAACTGAAATCAGTAGCGTGAGAAAACGTGTTTGAATATAAGATAAAGATTAAGACCCTCACAATCGAACACTTGTGCGGCGTTAATCTTTGAAGTCTAAAACTCGACTCACTAAACACTCGAAGAAAGAGCAGCTTCTTGATAAGTTTCAAGTCCCTTCATACATAAACAAACAATGTTTTGTTGCATCTCTGATGAGCCAATGAAATTAAACATCAGCAGTCGTGTATTCCCGAAAACATATAATTAAGCTTTTCTTTGAAGTTTTTGCTTCGAATGTTACTAACTGATCGTAAGCTTGCAAATTTAAGTCGCCAATTAAGTATTTAAAAAACCGTAATTCCTTAGCGTTATATTTAGAGCTCGCAAAAAAGGAATTCGCTAAGATTAAACTTTTATGACTGCTGAAGAGAAAATTCTTGGAATATAATAATTTTTAAACCGGACTTTAATATTACATCAAATATGAACAATTTAATATTAAGATTTTGTAATCAAGATTTGATAGTAAAGATTCAATATTATTGAATCAAATCTTGAGTTTTAACCGGATAGTTTTTTTTTTTTTTTTTTTATTTCAAAGAAAATGACGTACAAAACATTTGTTGGTTTAAAATCGTCGATGACAAAAAATCATTTGGTTTGAATTACGATATAAATCAATAATTTGGATCGAGCCGTGCGATCGAAGCGAACGAATCGTGCCAACCCTGCTGTACACGTGGCGTAAAAGTCCACTTTTTTTTACGTTGCACTAGAGTATCTTGTTACCCTCTTTGCATGTGTCTTTTACCATGTGTAAACAGAAACCAAACACTTCAACGTGCTTAACTTGTAAAGAGGGTTTCAAACTAAATTAGTATTACAATAGCGAGTTAGGAAACTTGACTTTCAGGAATGCAGAGAATCGGTAATAAAAGTTACGGACTATCCGAATAACAATTCATGAACAATTGAAAATGTGTACAAATAATCTTAAACGGCGTATATAACATGTGGAAACATTACGTTTTTGAAAAGTGTAAGAAGAAGTGATTGTCAAGAATACTCTCTATAGACGACACCCATAATATCATTAGAATTGAAACGTGAAAACAAAATTAAATTGGAAAAAATGTGTTCAATTTTCAGTAGTAATATTTACAAAGATTGACAAGTCTAATTCATATCATAACGATGTCTAACAACAATACATTTTCGATTGCAGACGTTGAATACCTTCAAGCGTACTGAAGCATTCTAAGGAAGAGGAATATGCCCACACAAACGAAATCAATGAGTGATGAGGTCGAAATATTATTAGCAGGAAGACGAGGACGTCATCGTGTACAGTATCTTTTGAGCACTTGGATAACAATGACGTGACAACGGAGAGAACCCCGAACCAATCATCCCGTCGCCTCGATTCGCACCTTCTCAAAATTCGCTTTAAAATCAGCTCGGTCGAGAATAATGGACAGTTCCTCTGACGCTCAAATCGTAAATTGTCAACAATATTGGATGACTCAGTGATGCGCAAGCGACGCGGATTGGCCAGTGCCATCTTGGGCCTTATCACAGGCCTCGTATTAGGCTCTCTAATCTCAAATTACCCGGGGGTCTCGCTCTATTTGAGCGGGACCCCGAAATCCGAAAGAAGAACCTTCGAGAAGAAAAGGATACCCATCACGGTGATGCCCGAAAAGGAACACACTACGAAAGCTACAGCCTCAAATTTGGTCTTCGTTGGGGTGATGACAGCAGAGAAATATTTGAGCACCAGAGCAAAGGCGGTTTACGAGACCTGGGGCAAAGAGGTCCCAGGCAAAATTGCCTTCTTTTCTTCGGAGGAGAGCCAGATCCCGGAAAATTGTCCAGATCTACCCCTGGTACCTTTGACGACCGTTGACGATAGTTACCCACCCCAAAAGAAGTCCTTCCTTATGCTGCAGTACATGTGGAACAATTTTGGCGACAGGTTCGAGTGGTTTCTTCGAGCTGACGATGATGTATACGTGAGGACGGATAAGCTGGAAGAATTATTGCGATCGGTGAATTCGAACAATGCATTGTACATAGGTCAGGCTGGTAGAGGAAACAACGAGGAGTTCGGCTTGTTGTCGCTGGAATACGACGAGAACTTTTGCATGGGAGGACCCGGAGTTCTTTTATCCAAAGAAACGCTTAGAAAAATCGTACCTCATATCAAATATTGCCTGAAGAATTTGTACACTTCCCACGAGGATGTCGAGTTGGGTAGGTGTGTGCGCAAGTTCGCTGGTATACCTTGCACATGGAACTACGAGGTTGGTATAGAAATTTAATTTTGAATTCATTGAATGAATATTTTTATGAAAAAACAAATTAATTTAAAAAAAATACAATTGACCGATTTTTGTTTTTAAAATTTAATTTGAGCAACGACTAACATCAAATTAAGTTTCCAAACAGGAAATCCGGAACTACTCAGTTCGGAATTTTGTGACAGCAAGATAAATGTTACTTTAAATCAATTGATTTTCTTTGCAAAGGTTAAATAAGCTAAATAGCAATTCACTTAAACATGCAATTGTCATTAGTCGACGGCGTAACCCATTCGCCGCCGTCGTCACTGTCGTTGTCGCGGTTGCATAGAGGTCCAGAATAGTATAATATCGAAAATGTCGCAGAATATATTTAAACTATTCTTGAAATAATAGTATTAAACATGTATAATAATTTAAATATATTGAGAATGTTATAAGACGTGTAAAAGCATGACGTTAAATGAAATTTGTTCACTGTAGGGATTTTCAAACAGAAAAATAAATATATTTTTTGATCGAATTATCAATAACCCATTTTATCAGTCTTATCTTCAATTGATAATTTGTACCAAACGAACCATTCATTTTGTTACATCGGAGTATGATTTAAATGAAGTAATAAGACGAAGAATAATATGATTGAACACTAGGTTAGCAGGGTACGATTCGTTTGAATCTAACAACCGACATCCTCATCCATGCTACAGTTTTTCTGAGTTGATCCATTGTAAAGCTACAGACGTAACCGACAAAGAGTATAAAGTTCTGCTTTGAAATACCGAATTAACAGTGCTATCTCCTTTTTTTTTTTAATTACTTCACAAAATATTTATGTTTGCTCTTTCATTTCAACCGGAAAAAAAAGTTTATATTTTAAGATAATTTTGAGGAAGTATTCAATATTATAATTTTCAAGAATATTTTAAATGTATATAATTATACTTATTTTAATAAATTCCAACAAAAAAATATAAATAATTATATCCGCGAACTCAAAATGTACTCATCACTTTCATTAATGAAGTCACCATGAATTATGACAAATGGTCAAGACTAGAGACAATGCTCACTGACCGAATCTCTTTAAATACAGCTGAGTGAGCATGTAGACCTATTCTAGCGCACTATTTCGAACGTGTAATCATCTCACGTGCAAGTGATAGTAATTCGAAAAATAGATGTTGCATAACACTTGTGAAGATTGCAATCGTTATTGGGTGCAGCTTCTTGCGAAAAGGAAGTACGTACTTTAAATCCATTTCTGCGTGGCGTTAATTGAAGCTGACTTTCGTCTGACGTTAACTGCTACAATGTTTTTCTTTTTTCTTTTTTTTATTTCTGTTGTGTTTGTTTCTGCATCATTTCACGTTTTGACACATTTGTTTTGGCGTAATATTTAAAACATAATTAAACATTCGATTACGCGGATAAAACGAAAATTGTCCACTACGAGTGCAGATTAATAAATGACTCGAGATAATTCGGTCTAATGATCAATTCAAGTGATTTTTTCGCGGTGCGAAACGTATTTTGTCGTTTTATTTTTATTGACGATCCAAATATTACATTTAAAAATGATATAAGATAAATGATATAAATGATATAATATGATAAATGAGCAGTTAAAAACAAGCAATTTAAACGTATTAATTAATTATTTGACATGTATGATTGGAGTAACTTAATAAGTTCTTTTGATAAAATTAACTAAAATTTAATTTATTTAAGCGAATATTTAGTTGATCAAATTGAAATCCTACAACTTGATTGGTTCAACCAAAATTCGGTTAATTCAATGTAACCTTTTTCTCATTGTGGATAATGGTTCATCAACTGAAATAAATAATCAGCTGAACCACTTATCTAAGAAACAATAGTTAATTACGAAATCTTTACTATAGAAATAATTTTTCTCTGAGGAAAAGAGAACAAGCACGAGTATTAAATGAAGATTAAATGATTTAATTTTATTATGTTGCAGATGCAAGCGATTCTGTACCACAATAGCAGTGGCGATCAAGCCTTTACTGGGAACTTGAAGAGGAAAGAGGTTCATCGTGCTATAACTTTGCATCCGATTAAAAGTCCCCCATACATGTACAGATTGCATAATTATATAAAGGTATGCATCAATTTTCGTTCACACTACTTGTTAACGACGCGGTTCATGAACTCCAAATAATTGGTAAATAAACAAATTATTTGAATTCAAAATATAATGAAAAAAAGGTGAAAGATTTAAAATCAAAAAGAATATTATTGTTCGAAAATGTAATGGTTTGTTATTTTCAGGGGCTGCGAGTTCAGAATCTACAACAGGAACGAATTCAATTGCATCGAGACTTGTACAACATGGCAAAAGAATTGAGAATCCCTGTTGAAAATTTGCATAATTATAACCTGGCCGTAAACATACCACTGTTTCCTTTCAAAGAGGCCTCGGAAGAAGATCCAGGGGACACTCGAACGCTTGGTAAATACGCTATTATCGCAATTTGTTTGCCACTTTCTGTGGTCAAGTGGTTCACTTCACATCATGAATTATCATAGAATATCATAATATTTTGGCAATACGATCCTAAGATTATAATAATCACAATATCGTTGTAATATCATTTTTCCAATTAGACACATTCAAATTCTAACTATCTTTGTACTTTGCTTCAAAAGTAAGGTACAAAAGTTTTTCTCACATTAAAAGATCTTCTATATAACATTTTCTTTACGCACCTATATAATAACTGATATATAATTTCAGACAAATTGAATCAAACTGTAAATTAAATTACTTTAAATCAATACATTTTATAACTGATTTCAATAGTTAAATAAACAGCAACATACAATGCAATTAATGTTATAATTTCAAAAAGCGAGTATGTTTTCCCCGAGCTTCGATATTAATAGATCCACTTAGTACGATTGTCTCGTGTGAATTGAAATCTTGCAGGATACGAAGTCATAATGTCTGCTACGTTTTCATTTGATAAAACAATTGAGTATATTTATTATAGTTATGTTTTCAGTCACGGATTCTGTTTCGATGATTAAAAAAAAGTCTTTTTCACAAAATTGTTATTGAATATGACTGAAACAATGTGTTTTGTATTTATAAAATATAAGTAAAGAAAAATTTTTTTACTGTCTGATAAAGTTATTATATAAATCAACTAACAAATATACCGAAATTGATTTGATACTTTTCCAAAAATTGTAAGATGGTTCAGGTGGTTCAATAGAGGTTGACCGTAGACCAATAGAGATCACCTTAATTTCATGTATTTCTCAAAATCTTGAAAAAAAAAAAAAAAAAAAAAAAAAAAAAAAAAAAAAAAAAAAAAAAAAAAAAAAAAAAAAAAAAAAAAAAAAAAAAAAAAAAAAAAAAAAAATAATAAGAAATTAAAAAAAAAAAAAATAATTAATAAAACCAAACAATAGCGGGCATGAGAAATGTGTAACAGACTGTTGTGATGTATTTCTAACAATACGTACGGCTTCAACTTCGGTGATGTGGGA
>JABFOV010002641.1:0-19145 GCA_022817685.1 Aradophagus sp. ZL-2020 | reverse complement strand
GGTATAATTGAAACATGTTCACCTTTTAATTATTACATTGTAATTAAAGTTATAGTCAGTGATATCTAAAGCAGCGATACCGATTTCGCAGGTAAACCAAGACATCGAAATCGAGGTCAACTCCACTCATCCACTGAAATACCTGAGCTACAAAATCCTCGGTCGTGGTGATATTTTATATGCTAATTCCATCGCTGTTCATGACAGAACCACAGCTACTTTCAAGTTAGTATCCTAAAAAAATAATCATTTTACTAATTACTAATTAAAAATTTGGTTCTCAAAATTATGTTCCATTTAACTAATATAAAGTCAATGATTTCAAAAAGGTCATGGTCATAATTATGGAATAACGAAATACTGATGCTTTTTTAATTACCTCGTATTAAACCATGATCGATCCCCTTTAAAACAATGCCTATAACAATCGAATATCATTTGAAAGTAATTGTTATCAATTGTCAGGTTCTTGGCGACTTACGTAATGGCTCCATCAGCCCACGTTTTAGTGTCGTATGTGAAAGAGGATGGCGAAGTAGTAGCGGATTCTCTCGACATTGAATTAGACGGTACATTGCAAAACTTTGTCGACATTAAAGTAACGCCAGGCGAGACAAATCCGGGAGCTAATGTTGACCTTACAGTTACTTCAAAGCCTAACTCCTACGTCGGTATCTTGGGTGTCGATCAAAGATCCTTGTTGTTGAAATCAGGAAACGATATATCCCTGGTAATTGATTTGTTTTTCATGCATATTGAAAAGCAGCTTGCATAGACGAATGAAATATTTATAAATAAACTTTAAAATTCAGGAACAAGTGAAGGAAGAACTCAGATCTTACGATCAAAGCGAATTGTCCCCGTACGACAATTTCGGATTCAGAGCTTCTTATTGGAGAACGGGTTCAGTGACGGCGCAAGATGTTTTCCAGGTAACCCGACGAGTTTTCTCGCATAAATTAATGACCACTGGCTAATTAATTGAAGTATCAAGCGATAATGGAATTTATACTTTTCGCAGAAAACCGGTGTGGTGGTTCTGACGAACGGTTACGTATTCGAGTATTTTCCCATTCGTAAGTACGCGCACGCATTCGATCGAATCTTAACAATGAACGAAACTTACAACTCACTAAAAACGTTAGAGACTAATGATTTTAATAATGAATTTATGTCCGAATTATACAGTCATAAAATTAAGCGTTATAGGTGACCTTGATCAATCACAATAAAGGTACTATTACGTTTCAACGAGTAATGAATCAACGTAACCAAACGTATAATTAATATAGCATGCTAGTAACTGACTCGGCTGAGATATAATTTTAGTCATAAAAAATAAAAGAAAAACGAATCGTAAAATCTATACTAGCCCACGATTTTAATGATTTTTAGAAAAGAAAAGAAAATTAACGATGCTTGTATTGCATAGTTTACTACAGATCTAGTATCGATGGAGTTGCGTACGCATCTGCTGCCGCAAGTCCAAGTCCAACTGCAATCCCGTCCGAGAAGATGAAAGTTCGCAAGAATTTCCCCGAAACCTGGCTTTGGCAAACGCTTGATGCTGGGTAATTAATTTAATCAATTACCTTCGGACTTCGTCAAGCCGCCGCGGGATGAAGCCCGAAAGAAAGTAGTTCCACCGTTGGACTGCTTTCCAAAGTTTTCCGTCTGAAATTGTCTCCTAATTGTGACTTTGTTATCAAAGACGATAGATGTTTTAAGATAAGACGATTGATGACTTATGTTAGAACGTTTGTCTTTGTCTAAATAAGGTGATGGGTACAAAACGATCGGTGCCACTTCTTCTGGTCTCTTACTAATACATCGTCTCAGAGTCATCTAACTCATACGCTTCAGCCGAATGAATCTACCTTACAATACCAAATAATCAAGTAACAAGAGTAACGTCTTTGGTAGTTGGGTCTTTCGTGCATCGCAGAGGTGGATGGTTTAACAGAAAGATCTAAAATTGAAAATTCATCCCATCGTAAAGTAATTGCAATAAGAAATTTACGAGAACGAAATAAAAGAACATGAGGATGGAATAAGTAACCTGTGACATAGTTAAATTGACAATATTTATGCAAGACTTGCAATAAACATTTTCTCTTTAACAAGGTCAGAAGTAAAACCTACTATTCCATTTCCTTAGTACATGACGAACCAATAATTCAACGGATGTTCACTATTTGTAACGAAAAATATTCTGGAAAAGTGTTGGCTGTCCGTTAGCCTAGGACAGGTGTTCCAATATCATCTAGTGGTATTCTTCGGTGCAGACAAAACTAGGTACATAAATGAACCGCCGAGGTGTATACTTATAAATTACATGGCACGGAGTTGTATTGCAGGACAACCAGGGTATTTGGAAGGTAGAGTAACAGGCTCGCCTCACGAGGTGTCCACATTGCGACCAGACAATGGTCCGCCTCTAGTGCACAGAATTGTAACCAGACCACCACTGGCAGGTCCTTACGCCTTCTCTCGCATCCCGACCCCTGTATGGAATAAGCCCCGTGTCTTCCTCCTGCATGATATCTTAAACACTTGGCTTTTCGCGAACTTCTCGTCAGGGTATTTATACATACATGTTTCGACTACACTCGCTTACTTATTTCCATTTGTGAAATTGTTTCATGATACCCCATGAAAGCACGCTCTTGGACTGACGCGAATTCGATCCCATTTCATACTGTATATATGTCTGTCATGTCGAATTCATGTTGAAACGGTATCGTACAACAATTTCTACTCATCACTTTTCTTTTTTCTTCGAGCATATGACTAGTGTTAAAATTTAGGAGCTAATAGTAATCGTTGGTATGACTTTTTTCGCGTAGGATTGAAGGAAAGACTGTGATCAAGAGACAAGTGCCGGACAGTATTACATCTTGGGTACTGACCGCTTTTTCAGTGGATGCCGTCCATGGATTTGGTCTTATAGAGCAACCGAGAAAAGTATAAGCGTTAAATTTGTCTACAGTTTCCTTTTTTGTATATTTTTAGAGATCATTAATTGAATGAATTATTTCCAGCTCAAAGTCTTCCAACCATTCTTCGTGTCGATGGACCTTCCTTACTCTGTTATTCGAGGTGAAATAGTGGCCATACCGGTAATAGTCTTCAATTATATGGACAAGGACTTGGTAGCAACGATTACATTGAGCAACAGCGACAATCAGTTTGAATTTGCTGAAGTGTCTAATGAAGTTCACGATCATCCACCAAGTATACAATGCTTTTATCTTATATTATCTTGTATTTCCTATTTTGTTGAAAATGTATTCAATTAAGTTATTAATTGGTCAATCAATTTCTTGAATTCAGAATTAGAACAGTATCGTAAGAAAACTGTGGAAGTTAAGAGACAATCAGGAGCTTCTGTCTCTTTTATGATCATACCTAAAGAAATTGGACCCATTACTATTAAAGCCTCTGCGACCAGTATTCTTGCTGGTGACAGTATTGAACATAAATTATTGGTTAAGGTAATTTACACATCTAATAATTGCTGTTGGAATTTGAATGTTTTTCAAATATCAATTTGCAGTTTAAATGTTGAAAGTTGAATACATTTTTTTTCTGTCAATAGGCCGAAGGAGAAACTCAATACAGAAACAGAGCCATATTTATAGACCTTAGGAATTCGAACACTTTCAAAACCAACATAACTGTTGACATACCTAATAACATTGTTCCCGGATCTGAGTATGTCGAAGTTTCTGCGGTTGGTGATATTTTGGGACCCAGTATCCCGAACTTAGCAAACCTAATTACAATGCCTTTTGGATGCGGTGAACAGAACATGCTAAACTTTGTTCCCAACATTGTAATCTTGAATTACTTGAAAGTAAGATGAATCTTATATTTAAAGAAATAAATTTTCAAATTTTTTTAAATGAAATGAATAAACTTTATTCCGTTACTGCAGAATACCAATCAATTAAACAAAGCTGTCCAAAGTAAAGCTTTGAAATATATGGAAATTGGATACCAGCAAGAATTGACGTACAGACATACGGATGGCTCGTTCAGCGCTTTTGGAATGTCTGATCCAAGTGGTAGTACTTGGTATGTAAATGTTGTAAAAAAATTAACTATTAAATGTAACTATTGTATAACTACTACGTTTACGATTATTAAAATAAATCTGTTGCTTTAGGTTGACAGCTTTCGTTGCCAAATCATTCAAGCAAGCCTCAGAATATATCACAGTTGAGGAAAGCATCATCGATGAAGCTTTGCAATGGTTGTCTAACAATCAAGCAGCTAATGGAAGTTTCCCGGAAGTTGGAAAAGTTAGTCACAAAGATATGCAAGGCGGTGCCGCTAAAGGATTAGCTCTCACAGCATATACTTTAACTGCTTTCCTTGAAACCAGAGTAAGTTTGAATTTATAATTTTGAGGTTTCTTTTTATTATAGCAATGCTAATTTTAAATGTCTTCAAGGATGCAACGGATAAATACAGGAATACCATCAACAAAGGTGTAGACTACATAGTCCGAAACATGGAAGATCTCGACGACGTTTATGCTTTAAGTTTGTGTACTTATGTACTTAATCTGGCGAACCATCACTATGAAGAAATAGCTTTCAACATTTTGGAAACAAAAGCTCAAACCAAAGAAGATCTAAAATGGTGGAGCAAGCCTGTTCCACAGGGTGACAAAAATCCGTGGTTCTCTTTGCCAAGATCAGTGGATGTTGAAATGACATCTTACAATCTTTTGACTTATCTGAGAAGAAATCTTGATGCTGATGCCATTCCATTAATGAAGTGGCTGGTAAAGCAAAGAAACGCGGAAGGTGGTTTTGCGTCAACTCAAGTGAGTACTGTCGGAGAAATAAATTTTAAACGTTTTAAAAATATAAAATTTAACAAAAACATCATGATCGAGATCGATAACATTTTATGAATAATCATTTTATAGGATACAGTCATTGGAATTTATGCTCTGTCCAAATTAGGAGAAAGATTGGTTACAAGGAACAATAGCGTATCAATCACTTTTAATTATGAAAATGGCGGCCAAAATCATATGAACATCAATCCTAACAACGCAATGATTTTGCAAACTCAGCAGGTTGGTTATAACTTAATTGATATAAATCTCGAATATAAAACAAGTTATTTAAGACACTATTTTTGTATTGTAAAACAAGAATTACTGTACAAATATTTTAAAAGAATTTATATTTTTATCTTTGATTTCATTCTAGTTACCTCCTAAAGTGCGATCTGTTAACATCACTGCAAGTGGAAATGGATTTGCGGTCGTTCAAATTTCTTCTCGCTATAACTTGAACGTAACCGGAGCTTGGCCTCTCTTCACTTTAGATCCTCAAGTGGACAAAATATCAAACGCTGATCACCTTCAACTTTCTATTTGCTCAGCGTAAGTATCCATCGCCTGAAGCAGATGAAATTTGAAATTGTTATTAAAAACGTTCTTGACTTTCTCAACAGATTCGTGCCAACGAAGGAAGCCAATGAGAGCAACATGGCTGTTATGGAAGTCAGCCTTCCATCAGGGTTTACCGTCGATATGGATTCGCTGCCTAGTTTGGAAGTGTCCCAACACGTTCAACGTGTGGAAACTAAAAATGGAGACACAATGGTGGTGCTGTACTTTGATAAGGTACAAGCATAATCATTCATGAAACTAATGTTACAGATAAAACGAGTCATCAATATTAATATTTTTATAATATAGAACTAATTTAATTTTTTTTCCATTTTATTTTTTTAGATGGTCCGAAAAGAGTACTGTCCTACGATATCAGCATTTAGGACCCACAAAGTTGCAAAACAAAAACCAGTACCAGTAACAATTTATGATTACTACGATTCATGTAAGTAAAATTACATTAAAATTATGGACATACCATTTCTCAGTAAAGAATGTAACAAAAGAAGATGATGCATACTGTGGTCACAATAAAAATATTCTGTAACTTTCGATATGACGTTAAAGCTACGGTAGATGCAATAACTTCAACTGACTTTGAGTTAAACATAGGAAGTGCAGTCTGCAATATAACTGCATAATAACAATCAGTAACAAAAATGGCAAACTGTAAATAAAATTATTTTATTAGTAACTTAATTCACATATAACTGAGATTTTAGGCAATTTTTTTTGATGGATAAAAGCTCACATTAAAATATATGTCAAAAAAATGTCAACATATATTTTAGAAACATATATTTCTAAATAACTTTACATACCTATATGCTTTACAATCTCAATGTCTCATCTTTATACTATACATAATATCTTATTTAATAATATGATACACATTTTGAAGTATCATTTTCATTTTACTTTTTTATAATCTCTTTATGTTCTGCATTTGAAATTACAGCTAGACGAGCCAGGTCGTTTTATGAACCAAAGATGGCCACGCTTTGTGATATTTGCGAAGGAGAAGACTGCGGAGATGTATGCGTAAAACAAGCCAACGTAAGCGAGCAGATCAACGGCAATTCGCATGCGGCTACAGTGCTCGTAGACGTCAGGCTCTTCTTCTGTTTGTTCTATTTAATTACGAGGATGTTTTAAATAGAGTGTAAATTTTGAGAGCAGTATTGTTACGCGACTCGGTGAAGTTTGAATGTTAATTTAATGCGTTCTTCAAAGTTACGTCCGACCACATGATCAACGCAAAACGAATGAAAATTCTGATATATATATGTTATTGACGTTTGCGATGAGTCGTGCTTTATTAACATAGGAAGAAACCGTTTCGAGAAAGCTATATATTTTTATAATGTGAATTACGACAGTGTTGTCCGTGTAACTGTAACAACGACGACCATCTGAATCACGCAAACACGTGCAAACAGTTTCAAACAATATTTTATTACGAATGAAGGTATGAGTGTGTGTGAAACTTTTTGTATATACATGTCTGACTGTTTTCTCCTTTAAAAGATGTTAGAAAAGAGGTTTCATGTTCGACTAATGTTTCTACTGCAATCTTAATGGATCTTTAAATACGATTACTTTGCGATAGATAATCGTGTTAGCGTTACGGATATGTAAAGTATATTTTAATTATTAAAAAATCATTTTCATAAAGCAGCTACCATTTTTTTATTCCACCATCCGAACTTCGAATTCTTGCTTAAATAAGATTTCGATATCAAATTTGGAACATTCTAAGCGTCGTTTGAATATTAAAATCTCAATTAAAAAAACGTTTCTTCAATTATATTGAATTCTATGAGTCTTCTATGTAAATATCATTATCGTTTGATTTCCTTGCTGTGTAAACGTATTCACGCTTGGCTATAAAGTTTTCATTGTCCATATTTTGAGGTTGAATTGAAATTGCACTTTCTGTCGCACTGTAGTTGCTGTAACATGGTCTGTTATAATTCGTGCCAGGTGGAAGAGCCTGCGTTTTCACCAAACCTCTTGAAAGTTCCTTTTTGTCCAGCTTACTTTTCAATCCAGCAATTTTGTGAGAAATGTGATAACGGGATTTTTCTACAAGAACTTCCGCCTGTTCAGGTGCTATTCTCAAAACTGTGATTAAATAGTACCGATAAATATCTGTAAAACACGAAATTACTATTAATTTTATCTGAACAACAGTATATTAATTTGCACTAATTAATAAATTTGTTTTCCCATTAGATATAATTTGTATAATTTAATTTCAATGATTGAATGTAAAATTGCAAATTATCAAATTATTTTACTTTATTTACCTTTTATGGCCAGTAATTTGATTGGATTTAAAGTTTCTTGCGGTTGGAGTTGCTGCTTATTTCTGTTGCTGCCTTTCCCAGAAATGGTACTCTTTATTAAAGTGTCGACCCCGTAAACAGCCACTGCCATTTGTTTAACAAATTGCGAGGGTTGCTTGGCTCCGAACTTGATGTTGCAGTAACTTTTGTAAGGAATCCATTCGCCATGCCCTATGTATATCTGTTAAAGAATTGCAAAATTTGAATGTTTTTGTTTGCATTAAATAATCATTTGACCATAATTTGCATGTCTAAATATTTACCCATTCCCTGTCTTCACTGACGTAACCAACTGGTTTCTCACCATGCATATGCCGCATATGAATTTCTATAAACATTTTAAATGTCAGTTTAATACACTTTGTTAAAAAATGCTTATCAGCGTTGAGTGTCAATTGTATTCATAATTTCAATGCATTGGAACTTTCTCTATTCATCTACTGAGTACTGTATGATTAAGTGTAAAAAGAAATACAGGAAGAGGTAAATGAAATTCGAATTTTATTGTTCATAAGAAAAACAATTTATGTGAATATTAAATCATGAAACGAAAATAGAAAATGTATCATGTAAAAAAAAAAAAATAATTATAAATACAATGTCTTCTCCCTTCTGTTTGTATAAAAAGCTAAAGATTAATTATGCTTATTCATGCTTTTGTTTCTGAATCAACATTTTTTTCTTCGGCTTCACGGTCCTTCAACTTTGAAGTCTGAAACAGATTAATCAGAATTAATATGAGTCAAGACTTTGTTTATGTTATCCTGTAACAAAATTTGTTTATCGTTAAATATAAATAACATTTGTCTTTGGGATTAGAAATAAAATGTCCATTTAACAAAACGGAGAAAAAATTTATTAGTATTACATGGTTGCAAGAAACTTATACCTTAAACCAAAATATGCTCTTTGAGTAAAATTAATATACATTGCAATCAGTAATTATTAAATAAGGCTGTAAAATGCATTTACAACTACATATTTTCATTGAAAAAGAAGTCATTTTTAAACTGTTGATTTTCCATGGTATTATTTTCTGTCTGATTCGACCTTGAAACGTCATCTGTAACGACGTTAGATCGATGTGGGGAAACATTTCTGTACAAATTATTGTAGTCTTCATTGATTTGGGACGAACGGTGTTGTCTCATATTTCTTAATAATTCTCTCCTACTAATATTGCTTTTTAAATCAGCTATCTTATGAGAAATGTGATAACACGATTTTTCCACAAAAATATCTGCCTGATCTTCACTCTTTCCCAAAACAGTTGTTAAGTAATGCCGATAAATATCTACAATAGTTCAAATTATAATAAAAATCTTAATTTTTTTTATAATTTTATGCATTACTTATATTTGATATTATGATATAAAACAAACATTCAACAGAATAATTTTAAGAAAATTAGCTTTTAGATATTTAATAATTTTTAGTAAATAAAATATTAATTTGTCATTGCAATATATTTAAATTACATTTAATTTATTTTCATTTGCTAAAAACATAGGAAATGAGATATATTACTAAACTGACCTTTAATTGCCATTAATTTGATTGGATCCAACGTTTCCTGTGGTTGAGAGTGATTTTTATTTCTGTTGCTCCCTCTACCAGAAATTGTACTTTTTATTAAAGTCTCCACACCATAAACCGCAATTGCCATTTGCTTAACAAACTGCGATGGCTTTTTTGCTCTGAATTTAATATTACAGTAACTGTTGTAAGGAATCCATTCACCGTGTCCAATATAAATCTAAAAAGCAATTATTGAAGTAAATAAATTCATAAATTTTTGTTGGAAAAACGTCCTAAATTATAAATAATTACCCATTCTCTATCATCACTAACAAATCCAATATGTTTTAAAGTCTCCTGATATTTGTAATTGACCGCTGTAATTAGTTACATCGTGTGATTAATATATTTCTTAATTTAATAAGAAAACAATGATAAAGAGAATGATGGTTAAAGATAGTGCCTGGGAAAATAGTTGAAAAAAATTTAAATAAAAAGGTAAACTGTCTTCTCCATTCAACATAATTAGAACGACTTAAAAAGAAATCGGTTCTTTTTATATTTATATCGATCATTTTCATATCCAAAACTGGAACGCGATGCCTGAAACATAAACATTCAAATTAATATATGTTCATAATAAACACTAAAAATCTATGTAGATTTCCTGCAAAAAATAAATTTATTAAATAAATTTATCATACTATTTATATATTAAAAAAACCTGAAACAGAGAAAATATTAAAATAAAGTTTTCATCTGTCCCAAAATATATTTCTAATGTTTACTTGTACGTAATTGTAAAAATATTCTAGGTACAAATATTGTTATTTTTCAATATTTTCTTATTAATATTTCGCAAAAATAAATAATTAACAAAGATTGTAATGATGTTTATCATATATTCATGATATTAATGACACAGAATGGCATTTGGTGACAATAATAAACCATTCATAAACATTATACAAAATTATTAAACAAAAATTCTTATTTTTAATGAAATAAAACTGTTTAGAAATTATTCATATTTTAACAAGGGGCATTTGTCGTTAAAGGTTATGGTTGTCAATGTTGTGTCAGTTTGGCTGATTTTAAATTTATCTTTCTTTGTCCGTTTAGAATTACTGCAAGCCTCTCAATTTAACAGCGTGACCACTTTTTCCTATCAAATTATCACTTTTGAAAGTTATGATTAGGAAGAAATTGTTTGACGTTTCTGTCATCTTTCCCTTAATCACAACAATAACTTTAGGAAACAATATATTTGGTGTCGCTAGCGTCGTATCTCTTCGAATATAAATCAGTATTTTTGTTTAAATCAAAAATACATTTGTTTATTATTTGATAAATAAAAAACGAAGTTTATGAAAAATTGAACCATTATAAAATAGAAAAAACTAGATATTCCTTAAAACTAATTTGACAGTGTTTCTTTTAAAGTAGTCAGTATTCGATTACACAGTTTTTTATACTTTTTTTTAACTTTTGGTTTTATACATTCATTTACTTAATCTTATCTTATACATTTTATACACTAAGCGCTAATTAAAATAAATTGAACGCAATAATCGATACTTTTCGAGATTGCTCTATCGAAATACCTATGATAATATCACTAGATATATCGAAACTATTTTTCATTTTAAGAATTCCATTTTATTATTTTTCGGGCCAGGTTATTTAATTTTATAAATGCAAAAACATGAACGAAGAAAAATGCAATCAAAAAAAGTCATCGGCGAAGAAAAAATCTATGAAGGGGGTGCGTAACATACTTGTCGTACCTTATGATAATTTTTGGTAAGTGTTTGTTTATGTGCTCCGTAATTTAAGGTTAACTATTGTGAACATAACAGGAGTGACATACAATAATATAGAAGTTATTTAAAATATATTTTTAAAATTAATTTATTTTCAAATTATTTTCAGGCCAGTTATAAGTGAAGAAGATGGACACATTCTAAAGGAAAGTTTAAAAGAGTAAGTTTATGCAATAAAATTTATGAACATGTTGTTTTAATATTTATTTATAATTAAAACTGTATGATATTGAAGATATTCATACTTATTCCAATTATATATATTATATGATATACTAATTACTCTACCATGTATATTATATTTGTATTAACATATATATTTAAATTAAATAATATTTTTAGGGTACTTCCATTGTTAAAAAAATCAGACATAAAAGTTCCTTGGAGTGAATTAAGAAACCTTTCTAGAGAAGAACGTTTTAAGAAAAAAAGTCTTTGTAAAAATAAAGAAATTGAAGACAATGGATTGAGGTATGTCATTGTAATGTTATCGATTAATGAAAATTCAATATTAATTGTATGTTGTGACAAGAAAATCATTAGTGTTTCTATTACATTATTTTTTCAGACAGCATTTAGTATTTGGTGTAAATGCCGTAACTCGTAAATTGGAAAAAAATAATATTTGTTCCATTCTATTAGATTCTAAAGTGGATCCACCATTAATTATTAAACATATTGTAACAATGGCTGCTGACAAAAAAATTCCAATACTCTTAGTACCATTTTTGTCATCAGTCACATTAGAAGACAGTGGATTTTCTTCTGTAGCTGTTGCTTTTAAGGTATCATACAATATTTTTTATAATATTATATCATATTAAAAAAATTAAAAGTTTCATTTTATATTTGAAATTAAATACTTTTCACAATGACTTAATCAATATTTTTTTTTACCACAGAATACAATCACCGAATCAGAAACAAGTGCGTTTTATAAAGTTCATAAGAACATAGTTCAGTTGTTTGATAATATTTCATCTCTGAAGATGTCTCCTAAAAGTCTTTCGAAGGAAAATTGTGAAATAATTCCGTTGTCTGACGATAATGAAATGGAATGGGAGGATGTGAAAAATAGTTTCAGAACAAGTGAAATCTCAGTTTCTACGGATGTATATTTATATAGGAATTCAAAAACTGAGAGAGTATTTGTTCCTCGGCAATCAAAAGAAGTAAAACTTAAAACTGAGATTATGAAATGTAAAGATTTCCTTGCATTGGCCAGTGGGGATGAATCTGATGACATCGAGTTGAAAGAATCATTTAGGTATCATAACTGTTATAAAGAAGTGAAGAAAAAGAGAAAGAAGGAGGAGAAGGAGGATTGTTATTTACCTCTTAAAGTCAAAAGGGTGCAAGGAAATCCAAATAGATTGAAAGCGACGAAATCAAAAGTTAAAAAAGCAAACAAGAAGAAATTATAAGTTTATATAACATATATAATTATATCTTATATAAAATATAAAATAATAAAATATGAGTGCTTAATTTGTAATTCTTTCAAATATAAAGAGATACGTTAAATATATTTTTACTTTAAAAACATTGTAAATATGAAAATAAAACTATATTTTTTATAAATAATGAATATAATTTTTGTGATATTACTTTAAAATTAATAAATAGTATATTCAAAATACAAGATAAAACAATATAAATTTAATACTGTGTGGGTGATGTATTTAGGTTCCACTATAATTTCTGTATTATATCAACTTTAAATAATTGTAAGCGTTTTTATATATATATAAATATTTTATTTACAGTCTTTTGTTTGTTTAATTATCTACACTCAGTTTATACAATTGTTCAATATAAATAAACTATCTTGTTCAAACTCTTATTTTACAATTTTCTTTAAATACATGTAGCAGTGAGTGATCAATATGAATATCAGTTTCCTAACATCGTCCTTATTTTAAAAATATGAAAAAGCTATTAATCTTATTTATCAAAAAGTATGTTTTTGTAATAAACAGATTCATTAAGACCAAATCGAAATCATATAAGTGGATTATCTTCTTATTTTATTAATACAATACATTATACTTCAGTTTTACTTATTTTACAGAAAATTATTTTATCAGTAAAAATTATAAAACCTTTGTATTAATTAATATAACAAATTTTTCATCAGAAATTTCTCTAATATGAGTATGAAGTATAACGTATTTACTATTATTCACAACCTGTAATATTGTTTGAAATGTATTTTATGTATATGGTATTGCATTCTTATTACAAAATTTATGAATTATACACAGTAACAAATTGTAAACTTTTATGTGCTAGATATTCGCAACGTTTTTTGAAAAAAAAAAAAAAATATGTTGCAAGCTTTCTGTACATAACTTTTTAATTTATATGAATGTAACAAAACTCAAATTCAATATTTACAACACGTTTAACAGTGTCGTTTTTGATGAAAAATTTAAATAAAAGAATTTTATTGTTTGATAAGAAATGTGTATATATCATACTGGTAATGACGAGCTGACAGAAGATTTAAACATCCGTGAAAAAAACATGATGCCTGATGTTCCCCCTGGGATGCGACTTATGAGGAAAGAAAGCATAGCTATTATTTGCAGCACTGCACAAAAAACAGTCAAAGGTGTCGACTGCAAATGTAGTGCAAAGTAAAGAGTTCCTATAAGTGTAACAAAATATGATAATGTGAAACATCTTCGTTCGGCTGTAAAAAGTGACCGGACGTAGCTCATTGGACCCCAGAGGAAACAGAAGCTGAAATAGTATTTCAAAATTAACATTTTTACCTAGTCATAATTTTTATATTCCTTGAAATTTATTGAAATTTTAAGTTATTGCTTCTAATACAATCAAAACCTACATGAAATAATCTAATAATAATAATTGCAATAATATAATAATGATACTCTAGAAAATTTGTTGTTGATTATTCTTGACTTGAGTATCATTTATGATATTGACTCTAATGCATTCCAAAAAAAATGTTAAGTTAAATGAATAATTTTCGTAAATAAATAAGTAAAATTACCTTAATAAAAAGAATAAACTTCCAAGCGTATATAGAAGAGCAAATTTCCTAGCTTTCAATAACAAAACTGGAAGATACAAAGCAGATAGGCAAAAACATAATACTCCCATAAAGAAAAACATTGCAAACATCGTCAGTCTTTGCATCCTTGTCTGAAAATAAAAGGATCATTAAATACAATTTAAGAACAAATAATGATCTCTTATCAATTATGATAACGATCAGAATCAGGTAATTACAATGAAGTATACTTTCAAATTTTTTTTAATTATAATTTGTTTTTTGTAATTCTGATTTTCGATCAAAAATAATTTTCAATTTGAATTTTAATACCATTGTGAATTTTTTTAATAGACATACATTACAATTAATTTGAACAAAAAATACCGACCATGCTGGGACAGCAATCTTTCGTCGAATTTTCTATCCATCCTGTGTCTTGTCGCTCTTCTTCGTCCCCTCTCGAAAACCATTTTTTGATTGATGGTTTTGGAATTGTCAGTGTGGGTAGCGGCAATTTATATTGTCTTTCATTCTTAGAGCTCAGAAGATACTCGTTCAACTCTTTGTTGAGATCAGCCATTTTGACACATAGACATTTTTGCTTATTTGTCAAACTTTTACTGTCGATAGGTTGACCGATTGACATTACCGACAGAGAATATAATTGATTCAGGACAATAATAAATAATCCAAACAATTATTATAACAATGCTAATATTAACATTGTAATTTCCATCAACATATTGTATATGGAAACTATATCTATAGTCAAAATATTATGCAAACATGACTTTTTTATTTCGTTTTATAGCATTACCATCAACTGAAAAATACAATTATCTGTGTACTAAGTACCGGTCATCAATAGATCGCGCTGAAGTCAACGTAAATAAAAAGTAATGTAAGAATATCACATGGGAATTTTGCTAAAATTTTTGTTTGTTCACTTTCGATTTACATGTGTGTGTTTTTATACTAACTGGTGTATGTAAATAGTGTATATATACATGGCATATAAAATATATGAACAAAGCTATTCGAGGAATCCAAGTTTGTAAATTTGTACAAAAAGTGTGTAAGAAGACAAATTAGTGACAATGAATATACATAAATATGTACATTTTAATGGAAAAATGAAGTTCAGTGATAATTCAGTGATAAAAATAAAAAAATTCACCGATGTCATTTAAACTCAATACTTTTTTATTTATAAAAAAAAAAATAACAATAATAATACTCAAAGAAGGTTAGGTTTTCTAACATGTATTTGAATAATACCGCGCGAAAGTTACTCAAAATTCAAACGCAGCATGCGAAAAATTTATGTCGTGTGCGCGAGAAAAGTAGCGGGGAGGAAGTGAAACGGAGGATGAAAGAGTTGAAATTGATGTTTGGCGCTATGATTGAAACGAAACGTGAGAAAATTAAAAGGTTAAAAGCCGAGATGAAAAAAGAAACCCCTGTAAAATCTGTGAGTACAAACGAAGTAGATAATAGAAACTAAAAAGATACCGAGATTAGAAAAAAAGGTTCTCTATTATTAACTTTTATAAAAATAATTGTTTCATCTTATGATTCCAAATCTAATTTCAGTTTCAGGGATCACAACGGAATTTCAAAATAATTTGTCTACCCTCGAAAGACTCTGAATTGAAAATGCAACAAAAATCAAGAGTACCAAACATTTGTTTCAAAATAACAAAGTATCCTCAGAAACAATTTTCTTATAAAACAATCAACGTGAAACAATCAAATACAATAGAACCGATGACAATGACAAATGCAAAAATGAATAAGAGAATAAAAAAGCTGAGCAACTTTGTCGCGAGGAAAGAGGCTGAGAAGACAGGAGACATTTTGCAGGAAAAATGCTCGAGCAAAGGAAGTGGAGAAACTGCGTTGAGCAAAGACCCACTTATCAAGAAGAACAATTTGGATGGAAATATAATCGAAACGCCGCTGTTTGGCGACGTCAAGGAATCGTCTCTGTTTGAGGAGTCGACGGAGGTGATGTCTTTGTCGAGCAAGGATTACAAAAGCTACCTTAAAGAACCGAGTGTGACGGCAATTTTGAACGCAACAATGTCGGAGAAAGCGAAGGAGCTTCTGGACAAATGGGAAAAGAACATGATTGCTAAGTTGGGAATTGAAGGCTTTCAGATTTATCGTCAAGGTTGTTGCAAAGTTTATTAGCATACAAATAAGAAATTCTTCGGTCAACTGTTTTAAGTTGACCTGAGAAAGTATGGAAAATTAGTTTTATACATTCTAAAAAAAAAGTCAAAAAAACACTTTAATATAAGTGGATTATTCTTACAATAAACGAACTCCATTTACTACACAAGTAATTCATTTAGAATAATATTTTTTGAGTTAATGGATTTTTTTAAATGTGTAAAAATATGTCCATTGACGATTCTTGACTTGAAACGTTGATTGTTATAATAAATGTAATTTTTATGTTGAAATATTCTTATTGATTTTGAATATATTATTATCACTTATATTAATATGATATGATGTACATAAAATATTCATAATTTTGCCAATTTTCGCTATGCCGCTGTTCGTTTGATTGACTTAATTTTCATTAATAACTTGAGAATGATACATTTTGGAAGCTCTCATTATAAATGTAAGCATAAAAATTACGTTGGTGAAATGAACATTCAGACGTCATTAATAACAAACTGTTTAACAAATAATAAAACATGCCCAAAATAAAGTAAATGAAATTTGCAATTAAATTTAATTATTGAGTAACGTTGTTTAACTTGATATCATTTGTGGCTTAAAAATACGTAAAATATCTGATTGATTATCTACATTACAAACTTTTATTTAAAAACGTTCATCACATCATTATAACGATTGATCGCGTACAAAATATTGTTTTGTTTGCATAATTTCATACATTTTTTGCAGTGGTTTATTTAAAACTTAAAATACAGGATTTGCAGCATGATAATTAAAATGAAATCAGAAAAATTGCAAAAAAGACTAAAATTAATTGAAATCTATCAAGCTTTAGACAGTGCGAAAAATAACTTTGTCAATTTGAACATTGTAATCAATATTTCATTAAACGATATTTCACAAGGCAAGTAAAATACTTTCAAATGTTTGAAAATGTGTGATTGCAGAATTGCTCCAAAATGGAAAACTTTTACATTCGGCCATACAGAGCAGCCTATTGCATAAGCCATTAGACGTTCACGAAAACATCGAGGGCGCGTTTAAAAGTGTGAATCATATTTTAAAGGACATGTCAGACGTTAAGGCAATAGAATCGCACGTGGTTCACTCGCAATTGCATTATCGCGGATACCTCGATTGCGTTGCCTCCTACAGGTGAAATGGATTTTACATTTATTGACATCGACATTTTCCTGTATTAAAGTTGATTGCATCTGTTTTCCCGCGGCGCGAAACGCAATTCAATAAACAAACTACGCCAAAGTGTGTTTCAAGCATTCTTCTATGTACTTATACTTTTTTCACCTCACTTTATTTTTCTTTATTTATCTCTTTTTATTTTTCGTCCACTTGATTATTCATGTTCATTTCCTTCAGGTGTATATGAACAGTAGAAAAATATATTATTTCAATAAATGTATTTTACTGCGGGTAAATAACTGAACATTTATCAGTCATAAAGATTTAATGTTTAATTAAATTATTTTTATTTTTTAATATTATTCATGTCTCGAATAGATAATTTATTTGTATGACAAATAACCATTATAAATATTAACTAAAAAAGTTACTTCCAAGTTTACTAACTCAGTACTTTTATGGAGTATACTTTTCCAATTGTATGTAAGAAGTGTGCAGAGATAAAAATGTTTTCTATTTCTTTTGTCGACAAAGGGGCAAACTATACGTCGTGGATTGGAAGAAATCGGACAAACAGAAGGCCAGTATCATGTCTACTTACGATGCACCTCTCCAAGTGGCCGCTTATATCGGGGCATTAAATGTGGATAAGAAGTATCCTTTCGAGGTACAACTTAGCGCGGTCCGCGCATGCAAATTTCATTCGATATCTTCAGGTTTTAAGTCTTACGGTTAAAAGCAGCCAAGTCATTTATTATACACGGCATTCTAAAGTATGGATAATTCTTGAGACATTCAAGTTCAACTTTCCCTCGTAGTATTTACTTTCTTTCTCACTGTTTGGCCAGCCGTGGTCTTTACACTGTATTATATATTTATATATATAACTATGTTATACAATCCCATTTTCTTATTATTACAATGTACATGCAAAAAAAATTATGGTCTGTCAACCAGCATATAATTAGCTGAACTATAATTAGCGTACTGTTGATTCAGTGAGATTTTTGTTATTTTAAGAAAAACATGCATTTTCAATTATCAAACGAAATTGCCAGAGCTAAATATTTTTCTGTCAGTAAAGTCGTCTTACTGTAATACTTTTTTCTTTGTTAAATAGGTCCGGCACGGGATGATCGTTGTGGCATATACAAACGGCGACAAAGCAACGGTCCACGAGATCAGCGCAGACCTGCTTCAGGTGTATTGGAAAAGCTGGCTTGAGCGGCTGCAAAAGTATCGCGACTTGGAGAGACGTTCCGGCTGACGCGGAAATTAAGTCGGACCCGTAGATCGATGGCTCTACTACGTTGTCGTTTGTTACACGGCGTCGATATTTACTCGGCAACTTGGGGGGCATTGTGAGTCTAGGCTGCCAAAAAGCGAACGCCTGAAAGAAGAGGAAGGAAAAGCGTGGAAGGGAAGGGGGGGGGGGGTCCTACCCCCATGTTTTTCGCTGAAACCTTTCAAACTCATAAAATCGCGGTTCCTCCCGACGGGAATTATAATAACAAAAACGCCAGGCAGCGAACCAAAAAAACTAATGCAATGTAAAATTCACGAATGGTACTTTTTATAAACCGCCCTTCCCCCCTTTATTTTCAATTCAATTAAGCCCAACCGCCCGAGGCACGCGGAAATATAAATCCCTCTCCGACGTGGGGATATAAAAGCGAGCCGTT
>JABFOV010002640.1:0-19156 GCA_022817685.1 Aradophagus sp. ZL-2020 | reverse complement strand
GTATCATGTAGAGATGTAGAATGAGATCAGATGTGTAGAGCTAATGACGACAAAGTAGAATCACGTCAATATATGTGAACTAGAGCTGACACGCGCCCGCGTGCACGTAAGTCTACTCCTTGATGTTTTTTTGTGTTTTTTTTGTTTTTTAGGAGCCACCCCAAGATTTAAATTTTATTTATAAGTTCAAAATATTTTTTTTCAAAGTTAAAAAAACTATATTTTTTTTTTTTTTTTTTTTTTTTTTTGTTAATTACATTTTTATCAAATATACACCAAAATTTCGAGTGGTATACGAAAACTGAATTATAAATTGTATCATTAACAGCGCAATACCATAATTGCCATAATTGTATTAATTAAATATAAAATAATTATAGATTTAGATTTTAAAACATTAGTTTCCAAACATGATTTAAATAATCTATTCTATTATGAGTTCTTATTTAAAACTTGTCTGTTTTTCTTTATCTAAAATCCAAGGTTTAGCTAGAAAAAAATAGCTTCCAGTGAATTATTTCATCTGAACGTAACCGAAACTATTCTTGACATTGGCGCGCGCTCACTTGTAAGAACTGCTGATTTCTGAACGTTCACCTACGTCATATCTAATTCAGACGGGCTCAGAAACTGGCGCGATCATACAAACAAGCGCTTGTCTGTTTTAATAATATGATCCATAGAAGATGACGTTAAAGTCCACAACATAACTAGAGAGCGCTCATTTATTTATGCATAAAAAGCACAATATGCTATCGTTTCAAAAATGCTAAAATAAAACACTACTTTTCGTATTCATCCTTAATGCGGCAACATCACTTCTTCAGTTTCACGTTCCTCCCTTTTAAAGTAAATATTCTCCTTACATTTCATTCGACAATTACAGGTTAACGTCGAATTACAAAACGTCTTGCAAAACGTTAGTTTTACTTAATTGGAAACCGAATACATTTACCGTGGTTTGAATAAAACCTGAAACATCTTTTTAATTCTGTGTTGCTTTGTGAATGGTACAACATTAAAAGTTAAAAAGTACTGTAAAACAAATATTGCTAATTTTAATAATTACTATTATGCACATATAATTATTAATTATAATTACATTACAAGATCATTTAATTTAAGAATATATATTATAATTGAAATTAAAGTTTTAATTAATCAATTCAAAAGAAACAAGGTAAACCATAGCATAACATATCATTTTCATTTGTCATTGTAAAACATCAACTATTATTACTGACATTCAAAAAAAATTCTGATTAATATTTTGCAAAATAATGAAATTATTAATTTTACCTTGAAACAGTCAATAATTCTAATGTTCTGAGAACGTTCTCCAATTGAAGAAATATTTGAACGTCGCCCTATTTCATTGGCACCTAACCTGAAGACAAACTTACACGATTAATTTCAAAAGAAATCACTATGACAATGAAAACCAGATAAATGTCTAGATGAAAACCAATAAATTCAATGACTTACCTGCATCGATGCGGTGCAGTTGGACAGCCGTATAGTAAGGTGGTAGCAGTGGTAGACTTTCCAAAGTCAAACGTCTGAACAATAGGCAAAATATATTGCTGAAACCAACTATATTCTTCAAAAATCTATTCGTGTTAGTGCGTCGGTTTCTAAGTCCATTTCACTTATATATGATCATTGTTGTTAAGTTGAAATATTGTTTTTTTACTTGTAAAACGACTATTACTTTTCTATTAAATAAAAAAAGAAAACACGGTAAATAATTTTATTACATGCATTTAAGATGATTCTTCAGTTGATCTTATTTCATCTTTTTCTCACTTAAGAAGTATAGCTTTTTCTTCTCACTCATGTAACTGAACCGTCCCCCTAAGCTGATATAAAATGCTTAAAATATAAAATGAGTAAAACATAAAATTGAAAAGATAAAATTGTCAATCAGTATATAAATAATACCAATTTATTGAAACGATAACATTAATATACTCTTTTGTACAAACCTTGCAACCTGTATTCAAGCACATTGCATAAAATCAGTCTGCTTGCAATTTACGATTTCACATATATAGATTAAAACACATCATGTCAAAGCATCACATCTCTCATTCGTCGTTAATAAAGAAATACTTATATCTTTTTATTTCATACACAGTATGAAAAGACAGGCGTTTTGAACTGAACTCCTGACAAAACGACACCCGAGCATTTAGTTGCTGTTACTATTTATTTCTAAAAAAAATATTGTTTTACTTTGATTTACATGTAATTATTAAAGAAATTAACATTTGAGTCGATGACAGTAATGAAACAATTGTAACGATACAAATATAATACCGCAAACGTATTTAGATGAAAATAAAATAAAAAAGTATGTTTACATTATCGCTAGGTCTTGGTTATTTAAATGAACCATCAAATAACTTCACATTCAAATCATACAATTTAGATTAAACGTAACATAAATAAATAATTGTAATTTTTACCTCCTTTCTTTTTACATGCTTGCTTTCATTTTGCAATGATCTCACTAACCTACTGCAGTGTAACATAGTGATTTGTCAATAGTAATACCTTTATAATACACTAAATATCCTAAATGTATCATAAATGGCAATGAATAATAAAAGTTAATATCTAATCTCATAGATGACAATGAATAATAAAAGTTGCATGACAGATTTCAGTGTATTATCGTATCCCGATCGAGTGAAGAATAAAATAATAAATAAGAGCTAGTTGTCTGTTGCTTTACCGTTGATCTTGGTACTTCAGTTACAGATTGGTCATCGTATTTATACCATCTGCAAAAGAAAATACGTTTCAGTAAATTTCACTCCTTTTTTATATCCTAAAATATAACTTGTATCGTTTACTATTATTTTTATTAAATTTTTGTAACTCATATTGTACCATAGTGAACTAAATTCTTAAAGCTTCTTTTTACTAAATTTGTCTGATGTTTTCCCATATATTAACAAACAGAAATTATGCTTACTTGTCTTGTATCGTATTTTTGCAATACGCTACATAATGTCCACCTTCCATTGTTCCTGAATGGTTAGACGTAGCATACAAATGATAATTGTACGAAGACTGATTATTATTGTTTAATGTTTCATCCCGTACGATGTACTGCTCGAGGTTGAAATCGTTCAGGGGAAAGTCAACGACAGTATTCTTCTTCTCAAGCCACCCGCCGCTCTCGCCAAATCGATTTAGGTGTATTACGATAATTGGGGCCAGTCTCACAAAATCAAACTTTTTCGTCGCGTCACGTGGCACTTTGCAGTGTGGACACTTCCAGTCATTGATTTTTTGCCCGCTCACATATCGTTTTATGCAATCCTGTAAAAAACACCAGCATATTATTTTCATACTACATAATCGACATCTTCTAAACTCATTTACATAGCATTATGATACGTGTAGAAAAAATGCTTTTCAATTGTGAGACGTTTTTCACAAGCATTTTATTTGTATAAATGGATTTCACTTTTAATAAAGAAACTACTCACATCTAACGTGCACCTTGAAGATTGCGACAACGACATTGTTAAACTGTTGAATATTTCGTAAGTCGTACTGTTGTTTTTGCATGCACTACAGCAAACGGTTGACCGCAATTGGCCGAAAAATAGCGAAGAAATCACTGAACTTTGATTGTTTGTGGCTTTATTCCATTCCTTTTCAGCGTTCGTTAAATGCAAATCTTTCGTCGGGGCTTCCTGCAAAAACACAAGAAACATTTCAGCTCTCATTTCTACTGTGTTAGCATCTCATTGGTTAATATCGTCGTGAAATCATGTTAACCTTACAACCATGGAATGGTTAATTAAATTTCATCTTAAAGGAAAACTTTTTTTTACCTTTTTCAAATCATTATGCATCCAGTCCAACAAAAATGTAAGAAATTCGTGAGAGTCTTGTTGTTCGTGGCTTTCGAATTGCAGTTTACATTGTCCGATAACGTTCTATCAAAAAATTATAATTATTAATTAATTTGATTTGAGTAGTTCTTATTTATTTGCATAAAAGTATATATAAACTTTTTTTTTTTCAAATTAAATCTTACTTTTAGATCCCTCGGCGTGATGATTTTATAATGACCATTCCACAAAGCTTTAATGACATAAGCAACTTCCTCGACAACTTGGACTTGGCCTCCACTTTTGTTTCTGTCATTTAGATCGTTGTAATATGTGTTGTCGTTGAAATATTTAGCCAAAAATGGTGTGTTACTTAGGCATTGGATAATGCTGTTCATGTAGCACGAATTCCCAAGATTTTTTAAACCAGTGATTCCTGGATACTGTAAAAATAATAAGTCTATCATTTACACAAACCATATGAAAACAGGACAATTGACCTAAAAGTCAATTAGATTAACTAATGACATGCGTTTATTAATTTCAGATATCCGGCTGAAAATATATTTCAGTTTAAAGTCTTGACTAAAGTCCTAAATGAACAAATCACTTTTCCACAAATCAAGTTATAAAAACAGATGTAACTAAAGTTTGAATTTATCTATTTTTTTATAATCGAATCTCATAGTATTTTAAGGACCTTTCTGAAGTAACTAATGATGAACAAGCTAAAACATTTTCCTCTCAAGTACGTCATCTCACGGAAAGGAGAGTAGCTCAATGTCATCTCATGATTCGTATCCTAAATACACTTTTCTAGTTTTCAATTCTAATCGGGGAAACAAATTTCCAAAATTTAAGGATAGTGAAAATAAGAAACAATGAAAAGAGATATTATTCATAGACCGCACTTGTGTCGACTGTTTACAAACTAAACTGATTTGACGGCAAGTGACAAGCAGTAGTCATTGGATTTAGTTGGATTGAGAAACCTCAAAAATCAGCAATGTTTTCATACATACACGAACGCTTTGTACAACATGAACGGCAATTAGCGAGGTTACTTATTATACAACGATTAGGGTATTTACTTTTCTATTCCTATCGATTCAGTCGATGACGTTAAAACTAACGTCAACAGTTTATGAAATTAAGATTTTATTAAATAATACCTATCTTCATAATCACTCAATCGCTAAAATCTGAAATAATAATTTCATTATAATAAGCAGACATGACGTGTAAATCAGTTTAAGATCTGACGAATCGACTTATGAACAAGAAAATTCAATTACAGTGATTTTAACAAAAATGTGTACGTTTTTGAGGAATAATGTTTTTTATAACAGTATAAAGATAAGAGATCAATAAAAATAAAATTAAAAATAATATAATTTTGAAACTTAGTATTTAAATTTCGACTTGTAACGTGGAATGACATCTTACTTTTTTTTGGTTTCCAGTGAACGAGTGAACAGATCAAAATAAACGATAGGAAAATGTATTATTTCACTTACAATACTGTCCTTGTCGATGGGACCATTAAATTTTATTTGCACCATTGGTGTATTAAATTAGTTGTTGGAAATGCGAAGTACAAAGATATTGAGTTTCTGTGAACGACTGACTTGAGATAACGCTATCATCATTAATCGTGAACAAAATCACATGAAAGTTTGTAGTGATATCTGATTCTGATAAGAAAAATGGTACAAACATACCAAAAAATTATATTGTCCTTCGAGAACAAATTGAAAGAGTGATTGGTGTTGTACAATGCAAAGTGATTTCAAAACTGTATCAAGTTCATAAGAAAAAAATGATAACGAATATTGTTTCATATTTAAAAATACAAGTAAATCATGTGCATTTTTAATGTCCATGGTAACATATAGATTTAAATATATAGTTTAAAACTTGTAGATTTAAACCAATATATTTAAACATAAAGGTTTAAACATATAAATTTAAACTCACAGATTTTAACATACAGATTTAAATTTATGGATTTAAAATACCACATTTTTTGTCTAAACATTATGCATATATTTGGAACATAAAATAAGAACATTATACGAACATTTCCAGATCGAATAACAGGCTCCATCCTATTTTCTCTTTCCGAAGCACTCATTGTGGAATATCGCCTATAGTCGGCATATTGGTTCGGATGATTAACTTGTGGCTTCGATGAACGATCCACCTGAGGTACCTTTCGTTCGACTACCTACATTTTGAACATTTCAAATTTAAAAACAAACTTATAATTTATTTAATTTTATATGAAAATTCAAATTATTTAATTTTGTAAATCTTTAGTATTTCGATTAGCAAATAAGCAATATTTATGATAAACATATACCAAAGATCACTTTGAACTTTTTTACCTGCGCTAGATTGGGACTAGAAAATGAACGCTTCAAACTGGAATTATAACAGTATCCATCAACTTTTAAAGGCTCCTTGTGTGTCTTCTCTGAATTTTTCCTACAACAATTATTTATGTTTTATTATTACTATTAAACAATCATTTTAAACTCTTAAAAGAGTTTACTAGAAGCAAGCTCAATTTATGTTAATCATTTTAAGTAACAAACAAGCAAAATTTGTTAGATAACTAATACTTGAATATTATATTTGTCTCATTCTAAAACGCACAATTCATGAAACTTTTACAAATCATGAACTTTTTGAGAATCGATATTTAAGTTCAAAATTAATTAAAAGGTTAATTTAATAACAAATAACACACTTTATAAGCTCTCTGCAAGACAATTCAATACTATCTATTTTGCGTTTTATTTCCGTAAGTTCTAAATTCAGTGAGTCTATCATTTTGACACTTTCCCCTGCTATTGATGCCAGTTTTTCCGCAGACTCTATTTGACTTTCCAGCATGTCTTTCTCCGCGGTCTGAAATAATTCAAATTTTTCTATCAATATACCCTCTGATTTGGATTGATTATTACACTTTTCAACATAAAATATACGCATCCAGTCACCAATCCATCAATTCAACTTACCATTAACTTATTCTGTTCTTCAAGTTTCGCAAGCTGTATATCATTTGCTGAATTATCAAAGTTGAATCCTGTTTCACTCAATGTCTTCATCCGCTGAAAAATCTCGGTCTTCAAAAGGCAATATTTCTTGTAAAATTCTAAAGCTTGTTGTTTCAAATTGATCGTCGATGGATATTTTTCAATAGAACGAATCATGGGCTTCTTAGTACGATCTATAAGCGGTTTCATGTTCACTGGCTTAATATTCGGTGTAATAACTGAGTCGTTCCTTTTTGTTATAGTTGTATCTAGAGGCGGATACACGCCAGAAAGCGAAGCTTTCTTTGGTGTCTGGAATGGCTCTCCGACGATATTTATAAGCTCATTGTATTCGATGCTTTTAAAATTGTCAGCGATGGAATCATTATTTTCGTTCAGACTCCTTATTGTAGTAACATTTGTCACACAATTTGGGTAAGTATGAAGCCACTCAGAGAAGCCACCCTTTAGCGTTTTAATCTTACCATAACTGGTGACCATGTCCCATTTTGTAAATATTTCAAACAGGTTTTCCGCATTTTTCTCATTGTTGTCGTCCCCCACGATTACGATTGTGTCGATATGGTCTTTTTCACGTTCCTGATACAGTTTGCACATCTTTGGATCGCGAGATCTTAGATATTTTTCTATTGTTATTGCTGATTTTCTACAAATTAAATATAAAAAAATATTTTTTGTAATTATAATATATGGAAAAGAATAAGGAGTAAAAAGCTATGTTTTTTGAGGATTTATGTCATGACTAAATGTTTATTATAATTAATACTTATTACTGATAAAAATTATACCCTTTCTGTATTTCTTCTGGAGGAATGTTAATAAGCTTAGTTGCAGAGATGGCATTCTGTTTGAAAAGTGCTACTGGTCTGATATCAATAATCAATGTCCGATCAGAATAACGTTTAATAAGATGGTACAATTGTGTACATTTGATATCTTCCAATTCAAAAGAAATTGGGTCATCTGTTGGAGTGTCTGGTAGTATAGTAGATATATCACCTACATTTTTTTGTATAAAGTCTGTTACATTATGTGAAGTATCTTTGTCATTATAGATTGTAGTTAGAATTTCATGTAAATCCTTCAATTCTTGTTTCATCATTTCATACTGAAAAATGAAAAAAACGAAGAAACAATATTAATGGCATCAAAAATCTGGTTATTTCATTTATCTATGTATTCTTTATTCACCTATGTAAAAATAAAGAATATAATTTATGTAAAAATGTATATAACTTTAAAATGAAAGACTTTAATTGCTACATTATAATGACCTTTAATTTAATTTAATATTTACCTCCTTTTTTGAAATTTTATTAATTATGCTATGATCAAATTTCTTGGTCTTTACATTTAGTGATTTTAGCCAATCAACGCATTGTAAATATCGATGGCAGAACATGTAGGCTTCCCTGTAGTTCTTTTGATTCTTATTTATTATTGACTTGTCCTTTATTTGAGGTAATCTCTTCCATATATCCTCTGGTGATTTAGTTAAAAAGTCTATGTTTTTTTCTAATTCTAAAAAAATGGATTTTTTTCCTGTCATTTTGTAAAATGATTTTTCTCCAAACAATGCTCATCTAAAAATAATAAAAGTTAATGTTAGATTGAAATTTTCAAGAACAAATTAGGTGTGTATCAACATTTAGGAATAAAAAGGCCTTGACTCATAAGACTAAAGCAGTAGAAATAAAACAAGGATTTTTTTTGAACCTGGAACATAGACTAAAAAATTTCAAGAAAAATGATTAAACAAAATAAATATAAAAAGAATATTTTCAAAAACTTTAACTTAAACTACCATAAAATTTTATTTTCATTTGAACAGAGTAGAGGGCTGCAGCACATTCAGTATAATCAAGGTGAAGATGGCGCTAATTGTTGAAAATGCAATAACAAACTTTTATGAGTCTGAACACTTTGAATAAATTTAATGTCTCGCTGTTAAATAAATAATGGTAGCTTATTTTGAAAAATTACTTTATGCACAAATATACACAATTAAAAATTAAATACTCAAATTTTTTAATGAGCTACTTGTAACGATTGTAAAAGTAAATATAAAGTATATAATTTTATAACCACCTTTTTTTTCAACTATAGACAACAAGTCTTTGACTTGTAATGCTTTATTATTATGTAAATAATTATATTTTTAGTGCCCTTGTCCAGATAATTATCTTTGTATATACATAATCGTCTTCCAATGTCATATTACATGCAACGTTGAAATAACGTATGAAAAATTTTTTAATAAATTCGTACTGACAGTTAACATGGAAAAAATGCAGAAATAAGAAGTGAAAAGTGTACGAGGTAAACGTTAACTAACCTGAATTTATAATTACGGATCCGAGGTTTGCTTTCGACGTCTCGGAAGTGTAATTTCATTGACGAACATCGAATGATATTGGAGAATTCGCAAAATTCGAGTTACACGGTTATCTTGTTTCGGTAAAAACAAAAATTCGGGACATTAAAGTAATTCACGAGGAAAACTTGTATGCTTTTTGAGAGGATTGTTACAACTATGACGTGAAACAAGTTGACACTTTTATTCCGATGAAATTTTAGTCGCTAGATGACGGCACCTCCGTGTGGTTCTAAATTATTATCTGAGAAAGAGAAACAATTATAAAATACTATTTTCAATTTATAAATTAATATTTTTTTATTAATTTGAGTAACAAGATGTATCTTTTTTTTTCAAGGAATCCAAAATCTTTGAAAAAATATAACTGAAAGATCGTCACTATTGGTAAATATCGTACAGTCGATAAGTTACCAATAATGGTAAGTAGAGGTTTCGAGATTAACCACATTAAATTGTGAAAAATGGTGGGTAACTGTTCAGACTCGTGGTGAAATATATTATTTTGTCGTGAGCAGCCATTAAGGTTTTAGAGAGTCATATTGAATAAAAGATAAATTTATGTAAGTTATATATATTTGGTTATATAATTTTCATTGTGTCAATTTATTTCATGAAAATTGATTTACTCTGACTTTTTTTGCTTATTTAATCGTTTAATATTATCATTAGTTAATTTTTTTGGTAGATTATAACCTCACTTTAAAGTTTTAAATTTATGGTAAATTTAACAGTAAAAAATCTTAAAAATATTTCCTACCTTTGGAAATAAATATTAATATTTTAATACATATTTTCATAAATAAATATAAAATATGTTTCATGAGAATTTAGTAGTTTTTTAAAGTTTTTAATGAGCTTATTTAAGAAAGATACTAATAATAGGAATTATTAAAACGGTTTAATATATTACAGGATTGCAGTTCTCGTCAACCAAATTTCATCTATGATATAGATATTCAATAAAGCTTTTCTTAAAACTGAATTTAACGATGTTCTTCGTAAAACTTCGCACAAGTAAAGAATTTCACATGTAAGTATTGTATTAACATACTTTTAAACCTCATACAATTTTTTTCAATTTATTGTGCATTTTAAAATTATAATTTTCTTTTTTACAGGATCAAGGCGATTTTGAAAATGTCGAAAAATCTTGTTTATCCAACATATGAACATGACATTCAAGAAGTTTATAAAATTATTGTCTTGTTCATATTTTTCAAACTATGTTTCTCTTCCATCTTGGATATGAAGTATGAAAAATATTTATCAATATTGTTGACTAAAAAATTTCATACTGAAAGTTTTTTAAACTTCAACGTTCAAACTTGTGAAGGCATATGAGTGTAATCAGGAGTCTAAATAGCTGGTACCACATCAGCATTTTAAGTGTTTTGTACCGATTGCCTTTTTTTCTAACATTGTTTCAATTCGCAAGATTATTTTTTGATCTACTGATAATATAATTTGTCAATGTAGATAAATTTATCATTATGAATAAATGTTTAGTAAAACTGAAAGAAAAGGAAAATTAGGACTTAAAATTATTTATATCCTTTGTCATATTTAAAAAGTAAGTAGATGAATTTGATAAGTATTTGAACATTTTGTGTTGTAAAAGAACGTGATTTTATTTTATTCTTCTCTCTTTTTTTTATACATGATTTTTCTAAAAATCAAGAGTCAGTCAATTTTTTACCAGAATACATGATTCTAATTAATTCTATTTAAATTAATTGACCGATATTACATGTTCGTTGACTAATAATTTTATTACTTGACAACAATTAAAGCCAATGTACAATCAAAAATGTTTTTTCTGGGTACCTTTTGAAAAATAAGTTTCTTTTTATATAGAAATTCCATCACGTGAAAGCTGTAAACAACTGGTGAATCATAAATGTCAACGAATTCAACCAACTGATTGGATATGGAATTATATGATTGAGATTGTAACCAAAAAAAAGCAATTTGAAATTGCTCTAATAGATTTTAATTGATTTTTTTTTAATCAATTATTAATTGCATTTTGTTAATTGAGCTCGAACTTACCAAGCTGAAGTAAATTACAGATAATTTACAATTAAATACTCATCACATTTGTGTAGACATTAATAATGCTATCAAAAATGCAGTCAAACTTAGTACCGAGGTGACTGATGCAGATCCAGTGCACATGTCAACGTGAAGCATTATATCTTTATAGGCGTCGATCGCACTGTACGAGCTCGATGAATCGACAAGGGCGTTCGTCGAACTTTTGAAGAGAAGGTCGTTGGTGTTGTTGAAAGGTTCATAAATTCGAATTGGCCTGAGTTCCGATGGCCGATAGCCCATCCAATCTTCTATTTTTAAGAAAACGCTTTTTATATTCGCCGTCTCTACTGGCAAATTTTTCCGACGCGAAACGACCTACAAAAAGTATGTATTTCAATTTTACTTTCAACTTAAATGTCTGTTAAAACTGCAGACGGCAAAACGAAGTTTTTTTCACGGGAGTAAAACTAGGTTTTGTTCTCTAGGTGTAGAATTTTGAGGATTACTTCGCTGTCAATGGTAACTGATAAGGCACATTGATCATCGACGTCGAATCCAGTATATGTGGCTAAACTACCATTCTTACATATAACACGATATTCTGTTGGATCTAGGTTGTAGTAAGACAGATCTGAAATCATTTATTATTACTCAGAAGAATATTTTCAGTTGAAAGTAGAAAAAATTGTTAATGGATATTTTAACTGTATTAAGTAATTTAACTGAAACTTCAGTTGTATTCACTAAATACTGTTAACTTTTTTCTCAGTGTATTATAAACGACAGATTAATTTTAATTTTAATTCAATTTACAGCTCTTACTTTGTCGCAAGTGTTGTACTTCAATAAAAGCAACGTCTCCCAGTCCTTCTTTCAAGCATTTTACAGCACCCAAAACTCCATAATACTCATTTCGATCATTGGCATTGCAAACACGCCTAGTGTCATCGTTATCGTGCGAATGGCAAATGGAGCACAACTTTTTTATCACATTGGAGCCAGGATTCTTGTTCTGACGGTCCACTTCGTTTATTCCTGGAACGCATGCACCGGAGAAGAAATCCGCGACAATTTTCGGATAGTTGCAACACTTGCTGATGAGACCCATCTGTCTGGCTGTATTTAGGAAACTCAGCCAAGCAATGCCACCGAATTCTGGAAAACAGGCTTTGCGATTTTTCAAATCGCTGAAATTTTTGATAGCATTCGTTGATTCTTCCTTCACCATCGCAATCACAGTGCTGTAATCTTCTTTGTTAGTTCCGCAGTAGAGAACGTTGGATAAATTATAGACTCTGGATATATGAAAGTGAATTTTAATTAATTGAAAAAACCATATTGCAAAAAACAGTATGCAATTGTAATTCTGATAAAAAATTTTATAAATATTAAATGTACTCACTGTCTAACTACTGATCCATAGTTAGCATCAACAGTCATAACGTCAGCTTCGTTATGAGCTATTTTGAAAAAACACTGGAACAGACTGTTTTCCCTTGACAATGGTATTAACGAGCGATCAAGTTTGATCGTTTGTTTGCAAGTGATTTTCGGTTCTATTCCGAGATTAGCTGCTTCGGCTGCCAACCACTTGCACTTGCTCGTCTCCATGTCATTCAAAGTACACCAGCGTATTTCTTTACCACACGTTTGCGTGGGTGGACTTATATTCCTACCTCTGCTCAGAAACATCTCAGAGGATATCGGGGCGTTGACAATTTTGATGACCTTACGTTTTTGCAGTATGTCCAGAAGGGTCCGTCTCCAATCGTTTACTGTAACTTGGTTCCACAATTTGAGTTCCTTGATGAATTGGTCGGATATTTCTCTGAAAGTGAATGGATATATCATGAGAGTCGAGAACCGTGATTGCTGAATTAGAAATTAGGCTTTTGCTGAAAAAGGTTTGCTAGAATCAATAAAATTTTGATTAAACCAACCAATTTGAAGGGTTGATATTTGATCAGCTAAATATTTATTTAAATAAATAAAAAAAAGATTGATTCAACCACATAGATTTGCCAAATTACTAAATGATACATGACATACAACAATGTTTCTTCGCACAAGTGATTGGTAACTGAAAGAATTCAACCAAATGATATGGTTGAATCAGCCCAATCTTTTTCTCAGTTTATTTTGTAGAATTTTAATTAGATGTAATATATCATTACTTCCTTACGACGACTGAATTCCATGGTTGCTTGATCCACGAACAAGGTTTCAAATTGAAATTCAATGACTGGGTATTCCCTTGTGGACATACGAATTTGTAATCGTTCAAATTTAAGCTTGAGTTCTTTTTCTGAAAACAGTCGTCCATTTTGATATTAATTACAGTTTTAAATATCGATGATCATAATAATACAGTAATATATTCTTCAGAATTGTACATTATTTTATATAAACAAAGTACTGTTAATATCTTTTTGAAAATTCCGTTTACCAAATCCTCCTTTTTGTTAATTTGGAATCAATTTACCTCGAAATATTTGTTGACATATCTCAACGCAACGTAAGCGACACCGCCTTGACCATTAGTCAAACAATCCAATGCTCCGAAATGTCCATGGTGGTCTGTGTCATTGTAATTGCAACTTGATTTATTGTCGCAAAGTGCACACAATTCTGAGTATTTCCTTTCTAAAAAATGTGCAATTATAACTAAATTTACTGAATATCAAGCAAAGATCAATTATGCTACAAACCATATTAGTATTTTTTTCTCTGGAAAATTAGAAGTATCTACTAACAAAACTAGAAATTGCATCTTAAAATTGCAACTTAAAATTTTTTATCTTCCATAAAAACTTACTGAATTTGGCATCCAAGGTATCGTTCAACACCCATTTACCAGGTCGACATGCTTTGCCAAAGTATTGCCGTAAGTGGTATAAATCATTTTCAACGACGCTGAGGCTATACTGACATTTACCCCTGCCGTAAGTTTCCTTCTCAAAGAATTTGAGGATGTAATCATTCCAGATATTATGGTCATTGAAGCCAGGATGACAGAAGCCGACACCTCTCAGATTAACATTCTGTGAGTTGTTTTTTAACGCCGCAACAGCCACAGACTCGAATTCAAACGTTTCTGAATTTTGAAATTTAAAATTGAGTTGAATTATATTTTATAAATTAATGTAAATATGACGTTATGGTAGAAAGGCAAAATTTAAATATTTTAGTATCCATCAATCTCGTGCAAAAAAAAGTTGAAAAATTATGATTATTAAGGTGGTCCATATTATGGTTTACGACATCGACGCACCGTTTTGATGTTCACGGTGCCTCAAGTCCGCGACGACCATTAATTTGTCAGGATAAAATTGATGAGCCAGAAGAAGTCCCTCGGCGGTAAAAACTCCAAAATCGGCTTTGCCCTCGTTCATTAAAATGGCACAGTGTGCCATATCTAAGGCTTTTACGCATTCAACTCTGCTATCGCCTCTTTTCAACGCGTTGCATTCATCTGACGTTATGTCCTTTAAATAGCATAGCTTGTCTAGAACAAATGTAATTCGTATTTTTGTTAATTACAGTCGATTCTCGCATATGTGAGGAGACATTCTATATTCGTCACTTATACAATTTAATGATAATGCAATTTTTGAAATTAATCAAAAATATTTGTAGACATTGCCAGAACAAAGACTGAGCCTAAACACAAAATGTATATATATATATATATATATATATATATTTATATAATTAAAAAATGATTCAAAAATAGTTATTATTAAAAAACAGGTTTTCTCAATAAACATTCATGTCCCTTTATATGAATCTTTTATCAGAAAAATGATCATTTTATACGTTTTACCCTCGTCAGTCAATTTATTCATTAAGAATTATAGAAAATCAAAAAATTTCAAACACAAAATTTCTTCCAACGAAAAACTAGTCATTCAATTTGATCGTATTACTTTATAAGAGTCCCTTTATTGATGGTATAATTGTCTCTGAAATACATGCAATTTTAATTAAATGATTTGCTTTTAAACAGTCGGTCGGACAAATTATTATTATTATCATTTTTATCTCTCAGTCCGCGTTGTTCGTTGCAAATCAAGTTACGACTGATTGATACGAAGCATAGATTAATCGTATTAACTTTTATCAGTATTAAACGATTAATACGATATTGTCTTTATTATTAACGATTTCATAAATTTGCAACGTCGGTTTTGTCAAAAATATATATTCTCTTATAAAACTTTCAGAAATAGACTCATTTGAGGATGTGATATTTGAAAAATTAAATTTATATCACCACAAAAACGAGTGCCTTGTTTTGATATCTAAAACACTAAAGTCTTGATTTAAGACACTTTTAGCGTCTAAGACAAAAAACACCAGACACTTGTTCCTGTGGCGTTTATATACCCGATACACGTTAATTTTAATGCGGCAGTAAAATGACAAATAAAACTTCAAACTGTCTCTTATGCAACGAGACGTTCCTCTTAAATTCGACGGAAAAATAATTGCACGTAAACTCCAACTCACAAACAGAGTCCGTCAGCGCAAAATTAACGGCGGACGAAATGAGCAACAAGCAAAGGGCGCTTTTCCTTCCGAGCCGGTCCATTGTTCAACAACTCGACAATAAAACGAATCAATTATTTATGTTAACAGGTTGTCGCTTAAAAGTCGACTGAGCCGTAAGATTAGAGGAAGGTGCGTGAATGGGTGCGCCGTTTATCCATCTCTGCCGTGATAGCGACGCTCGCTGATAACGGCCAGGTACTCGTGTAGTGTCATAAAATCCCAAACAATGATTCACATCCTACCGTATCGAGCGATCTATGAAAGCATCGATTCACGGCGTCGATTTATAACCGAAATTGAAACTCGCGATGAGTAAAAATATGTTTGCTTTATGATCCGCTTCTGGCATTGACCTAAGATATAATCTCATGACTAAACGATCCGCCGATACGTGTCATAAATCAAAGAGCGTTTGATAATTGAAGTGATCTTATAAAAAAAAAAAAAAAAAAGGAAAAAAGGTTTTAGACCTTCATGAAATACTATGAAAAGTAGGTTGGCAAAATATGCGTTCCAAATTCAAATAAAAGCAAGCAGGTTTTGCTTCAATTTTAGGAACAATTTGGATTAGTACTACACTGACAGAAAAGAAATTCGTGACAATAAGCAAACAGCTGAATGAAATATTTTTTTTATTGAGATATAATCCTAAATGCTGGTTGACGTCTGTTAAATCGACCATGATTTTCGTCAAAGTATTGATGCAATTTGAAAAGTAACTGAGGATAAATTCGAATAGTTGAATTAGAATAGGTACTGAATCTACGAAATGGACGACCACACTTAATTCAACCAGTAGTCATTACATTATAATAGTTGCAATTGCAACTTTACAATTATCACAATAGCTATTACCCAGCGTGAAATCTGCACGGTTAAGATATCAAATTGGTCCTCTGCGCAGGTGACTCGTTAACGGTAACTAACTGAAATCAGCCAAGCGATTTGCTTCAATCAACTAAACCTTCTTTCCCAGTCAAACATGCATCCCATCGCATTCATCTCCCTCCCTAATTCGTTCCCCATTCACGTGTCGCTTCATTCTACCATGACAGTCACCCTAATTTTCGATGAAAATCTTTTTTTGTCAACCTCGTACAACCTACGGAAGAACGCGCGACCTTTTCCAAATAAAGAACACATCGTTTCTAATCCACCCTTTTCCACCATTCTCCTGCGATTCACCCCAACTTAATCACACCGGACCAACATGATCGACGACGCAAAAGGAGGGTAAGACGCGGAGAGCGAGTGGGGATGGCTGAGGCGCCAGCGCCGGAGTGGGTGGGTGGGTGGGGGGCAAGTGCCGCGAGGCTGGCGCCCTCTGCAGATGGCGCAGGCGCGCTCGCGCCAGGGGTTGCGATCGCGGAGGCTACGGGCAGTGCGGGTTCTGGGGGCGGCGAGGGCGGCTGTGCCTCGGTAGCATCGAGCCCTTGGCGACAGCACCGGCGCGTAGCTCCGACCCCGGGGGGGCGCGGGCTTTTCGTCCAAGACTCGGCGAGTCGCGGGACGCAGGGGGCCCCCTAGGCAGGCGCGGCCGGGGCTGGCCCGGCCGGCCAGGCCGGAACCGCGAGCCCGCTCGATCGCGGTGTCTCGTTGCGGCCCGCAGCAGACCGTTCCCGATTCATCCAGGTAAATCAATAGCGGCCGCGTGTCCACGCGCCGGCACGCGCACGCGGTCCCGACACCTCGATCGGACCGCGTGACTCGCACCCCCAACCCCCCTTTCCACCCTCGGCGTTTCAATTGCCGAGATTCCTGCCCTGCTGCAAAAAACTACGAAGGATTCCTACGTAGTAATCCTACGTAGGAGGCCTACATAGGATCCTGCGTAGGATTCTTATATATATATTTCCCACGTGGAATTCTACGTAGGTTTGTGGATGTCTGAACACTACGTAGGTTTCCTGGATATAATTATTCCTATATGGGATTCTGTAATAATTCCTATGTGGGATTCAGTAATACTAGGTAGGAAACTGTCATAATCCTACGTAGGATCCTAAGTAGGCTTCCTACGTAGGATTACTACGTAGGAATCCTACATAGTTTTTTGCAGCAGGGTGTTAAATGAAACCAATTTTTTTTTTTTTATTGAAAAGCATTTGCAACGAGAGAAGAGGAATCGATTTCAAGATTTTCATGAGGGAAGAATAACCCGTGTTGTATTTATTTGAATATTTTTCTAATGTTAATTCATAATTGAAGAGTGACAATTCTCCAAATAGTAATGTAACACGTCAAGTTTAAAAGCATTTGTTAGATATGCGTAGGAGGTTTGCAGCGTTGAAAATTCAGTGAATTTGAACGTGAAATAATCATAGCAGCCGTAATTCTGTTAATATTCTGAGGATAGTGAATACATTCGAAATATCGGGAGGATGTTAAAAATATTTTCTTCGCGTTATCAGAGTAGATGCAAAAATACGTAAGCCGTTGAATGGTAAAAAAATTCTTTTTTTCTATCAATTGATTAGAATGTTTAAATAAATACATGTCATACTTAAATATGAATTTTTCTGATTATATTATTACATTATAATATATATTATTATATTATATTATATTATTTTTTCTTATTTTTTTTTTTTTTTTTTTTTTTTTTGTCTTTTCAGTTTGACGATTATGCACTTGTTTGTTTACGAAGGGATTTAAAATCTTTTAAATTCAGAATTCATATGTACACAACCATAATATTCGGTAGACGTTGTACTCCCTTTACCAATTACTGTGGCTAACCCTCCACGAGGGTAGGACCCCCTTTAAATGCCACATACTTTCACATACACATGCGTGGCACGTGCACCACGCAAGATCCCTTTGGGGAACACTTTTTTCCCTCTTTTTGGTTTCCCTATTGCATTACTGCACATACTTTTATTTGCGACCAGACTAGTTCACGCAAACGTGATAAAAGAAAAGAAGTAAATGAGAGCCGCGTAGAAAAAGGAATTATTGAAAATTCGTTTTTAAATAATTCAAAATCAAATCAAAAGGAAGCTACAATTTTTCCTTCAATTAACAACTGGATCACAATTTTCAGTAAAAATAATTAATTTGCACATGTACTCAATAGTTCCATTTATTTTTAAATTTTCATTCATACAAAATGTATATTTATTTATTATTTTTCAATTTATTATACTTCAGTGTCAGATCTGAAGAAGGTCAAAACATATGACCGAAACGTTGTCTTTTGACAAATAAAGATTTTTTAGTCTGTTTAAAGAAAAAACGGTCACTTTATTACCTTTTGATAACAACATTAACAGACGTTAATT